>JAOXYH010058704.1:0-11152 GCA_028566455.1 Botula fusca | reverse complement strand
CCCCTCCAAATCATTCTGCTCCATAGCATAGGTTACGAAAAATTGTATATTAGCAATGTACATTGAAAAATATCAAAGTAACGTTAAACAGGAAGTAGATGGCGCATTGATCTGAAAAGCGCTTACACGGTACAAGTCACCACCATAAAGCTATATAACAAATATCAAAACATTCCGCTGCACAGAACCAGAGAAAAATGCGACAAAAGTGTATGGACTGACATTGGCGAATCTTAATGCTCCCGTCGCCTAACGGCGGGGGCATAAAAATCACGTGGATCTGACGGAATTTAATACAAATGCGGGTATTCCAACAAGGTTATTATTCATATATTCTATAGAATGTCCAAAGAGTTTGTAAAGCATTTGCTGTTATCCTTGCTTTAATATTGAATTTTTTATTGTTGACTTTGGTAAGTAGTTTGTCTATGGATTTCTCCCAACTGTCATTACAAATATTCAAGTCATACCACAGTTCACTCTTATAAGTCCTAGAAAAGATATCATTTTTAAAACTTCGTTTCATTTTATACATGTCATTTTCCGTACATGACTTGTCAGCGAAGGTAAAATCCAACAATGTAGGACTCTTTACAGGTTATTTGTCTTGCTTGTTAAAATTTCTAAGAAACCATATGTGCAGTTACATCTTAAGGTAACACATAGAGTATTGAAAATATATCGTAGTAAAACAGGTTCATCTGTTTTCTCAACGAAGACAAGACGTCCACGGGCATTTCCTTTTCCACTGCCTATTTGAAACTCTTCTTCTCTGACATTATAGTGTATATGAGAGTCGATCAGCAGCTGGCTACCTTCATCATCAAATACCAAACTAGATTAAAAGAGGAATTAAAAAAACACAAACAAACAAACAAACAAACCACATCAAAATCGGATAAAAAACTAGAGCTGTCGGCAAAAGCGGACTAATACCCCCGCATTTGCATTATAGTTGTTGCACAGCAGCACATTGAAATTCAGTATCAAGACGTCATTATTAAAATTTTTTGTTTGAAAGCTAGTAGCAAAGGTCAACATATAATCAAAACAAAAAATTCCATTGTGTCTGTCAAGGTCACAGCGACCTAAGTTTAGTATGCGATACATCGCCTTTTGATGATGCATCCACATACACAGTTGGACGATCCTAGGTGCTACAGTATAAAATTTATGCTCCAGACAGAAGAGAACAAGGTTTTACTATAAAAGAGATCAAATGTCAGACTCAAGGTCACAGTGACCTAATTTTGGTACGTGACATCGTCTTTTCCCGATCAGTCCAGATACCAAGTTTGATAAACCTAGGTGCTATGGAACAAAAGATCTGCTCTGGACATGAAGTGGACAAGGTTTTACTATTATACGGATCAAAGCTCAACGTCAAGGTCACAGTGACCTAATTTTGGTACGTGACACTTCACCTTCTGATAAAGCATCCGCATACAAAGTTTGATAAACCTATGTGCTACAGTACAAAAGTTATACTCCGGACACGAAGTTGACAAGGTTTTATTATTATTGACGCCAAAGGTCACAGTGACCTAATTTTGGTACGCGACACATAGCCTTTTAATGATTCATCCACATACTAAGTCTGATAATCCTAGGTGTTACAGTGCAAAAGTTATGGTGCGGACACGAAATTTACAAGGTTTTACTATAAGAGGTCAACGTCAAGGTCACAGTGACCTAATTTTAGTACATGACACATCACCTTCTAATGGTGCATCCACATACCAAGTTTGATAATCCTAGGTGCAAAAGTTATGGTGTTGACAAAACTGACAAGGTTTTACTATAATAGAGGTCAAAGTCAAGGTCACAGTGGCCTAATTTTGATACACGACACATCGCCTTCTAATGATACATCCACATACTAAGTCTTATATTCCTAGGTGCTACGGTGCGAAAGTTGTGGTGCGGACGGACAAGGTGATTCCTATATACCCCCAAACTTCGTTTGCGGGGGGTATAAAAAGCCTTATCTGGTGGGAGGTAAAATAGTATTGCTTGCCTCTGTCCACTTTCTACTGCTGCCTGATAATACTGAAGACATGCTTCGTACAGTCCTTGGAAAAGTCAGCATTCCCTTTTTTGCAATCCGTCAGGCGTCATCAAAAGTCAAGACCGATCAGTTAAGATTCAGCAGTCATCATTCAAGTCATTAGTCAGATCATTCCGAAGTCATCATTCTTTTGCATATTTACATGTATTCGTCATCCCTCATCCGTCACTAGACATCAGTCATCGTTCACCGTGTAACCAATCAGATTGCAGCGGCGGTCGATCGCGATGCTTACATAATTCAAAATTCGTCTCCTTAAAATTAATAAATAAATGAATGAATGGTTAATATAAATAATAAAAACAGTCAATTAGATACGAAACTGAACTCCTTAAAATTATACATTTGAATAACCTTATTCTGAATTTCTGACCTTAAGTTTTGACGTTGGAAGACGATATTAACATATTTAAGCCTTAATTGAATTGATTAGTTTGATATTAAAAACTGTTCCGAAATAAATAAAAAAATTCCACGGCCGTAGTCGTGCTACTTTTTGCAAAAAGTATAGAAATGAAAATTGACAAAAATATTTGGAATATTTTAAGAATATTCTGCATATAAAATAATTTTCAATAAAACTCTGAAAATCCTGAAATTCAGATTTCCTGCTACGAAAACGTATTCAAACCAACAAAAATAAACAGATCCTTATCCACAACGGCGTAATAATTTTTTTTCTGAATTCCTTCGACAGCCTGCCTTCCAATTAGCAACATGTCGGTTTATTCGGATTGTACATGTATATTGCAAAGCTATGAATAACCAAACATGTTCACGTGATCAACTTTTATTGTCACAGTGAAATAAAATCTGTTATTACATGTATTAATAATTTTGTATATCAGATCAACATACCTGGCTTCAACCATTTTTTATGTCGATCTCTTCCTTCTAGAGGACCATGTTGGTATAAGGGAAATAGTGCACTGTGTCCTTCATGGATGTTTATAATGTGGTTTAAAATCGAACACCATTTAGCAAGCATTACTTCTGGACATTCCCCAGCTGACGATGCTGCTACCCAGTGCATATGGTTCGTCAAGCTCTTAATCCATGGTGTCAAGTCGCCACAATTTTTTCTGCAGCAAGAGATACTAACTTTTTCTTCAATCCTGTGGAAAATATGTTGTTTTGTTATAATAAATCAGTCATGTTTTTTTTGATGATCTGCACTTAATGGTTGGTCATTAAATAATGATTAGGGGGGCTGGGTGGCCAAGTGGTTAAGGTCGTTGGTTTACCTCTATAATCACTGTAACCTATCACCTCTGGGTTATGAGTTCGTGCCCCGCTTTGTAAACAACAAACAGGGTGCACTCGACTAGCACCCGTACGTGATAAGGTTTGTCACTTACCTGCCCAAGGTCGGCGGTTCCCTCCGGCTTCCTCCGCCACTAAAACTGACATTCAAAATATAGCTGAAATACTGCTGAAAGTGGCGTTAAACCCCAATCAATCAATTAAATAATGATTAGAAAATTGTATGACCGTTCTTTATGGCAATAAATTGCTCTGCTCTGCTCTTAATTTCAACAGTTTAGCAAAGAACAAGAACAAGGTTACAGTGAAACCTCTCGTCAGTAACATCCAATTTACAGTTTCCTTTCCCATATTATTCTTTTGTAGCTACCATATGAACAAGAGTTGCCTGTATTATAGGTCACTTTTTTAAGTATCAGATGTGACTACACTTTTCGTGTTTAAATATACTGTATTTATATATAAATTCAAGAAATAATGTATGCATAGTGTAAGAGTGGGTCGTACATTTGGCTACCTGCCAGACATCAAGGCAATGTGTTATGTCCTTCACTTCTGGAGTTTCCCGTAACCACTTTCTGATCATTTTGTGTCCATCTGTTATTAAAGTATCAACTTTGATGTTATGATACTTGAAAAACTCCACACTTCTAACCAGTCCCTCCTTTTCCATACGAAGACTGTTTGGTAACTCATTACTCTGAAAAAATCAATGTCAAGTTTGTCTGTCTGCCATTTTTTACAAGACGTTGCATAAATTTGTCAAACAGGAAATTGATATTTCATCCAAGACTGAACGTCTTTGATTTCATACCTGCACTAGCTGTATATCAACAACAACGCCTTCATCAACATCTAACATGTTGAAGCTGCCAAATTTGGCGCAATTACCTGGCGAATCACATCTTCCGTCTCCTGCTAGTTGTACTGATCTTCCTTCAGACAAGACATCGTTTACATAGTCCTTCTGGTAGTTGTGCCAAACATGAGCAATGGATGGATATAGGTATGAAGGTACTCATACTAATACTACATATATGCATAAATTTGTACATTCTTAATGTTTTACATGGTACTGATACTGCGAACAGTATTCCTGCAGATATCAAAAGATTTCCTGCTGGTTTCCCTCCAACAAAAGGCTGACTGAACCAAGTATAAATATATGAGCAGGATTTGCAGTTTTGTAGAATTTCCACCAAGGATCCATTTACATAACTAATACTCCCAACAGTTCTGCAACAGCATTTTCTGCATATCTGGAACAGTTCCAACAGGTTGTTCTCAAATACGATGTACTTTGACTGCTCCTCAACTGGTTTGTTCATGAAAAAAAGTTAGGAAATGCTTTATTTGACTGTTGTTTAGTAACCTTCCAATTACTCAATTTACTGTGGACAATCACAAAAAAGGGGTGATCAAGTTTGTCAGTGATACCCTAGGGGATAGTTTTCTCTGTGCAATCTGGTTTCCTCCACCAGTAAGTGACCACCACGAGATTGTCTTAATATAATAATAGGCAAAATGTGATGTAAAATACCATCAATTAATCTATGTTGTGTATTACCATAATATGTACACTGCACATAAAATTGCAAATTGATAATAAAAACTTGTACAAAAATTTTACCTTTGATCATCATTGTTCAGTTCACTTTCTTCAATCATTTCTTCATCTGATGTAGTAGGTGAATTGACTGGATCATATGTTGGATCTGTGGCAGGATCATATTTTAATTGTGAAGAAAAAGACTCGTCAACACTACTAAGTGACTCCCTTGGCCTTGGGTTACTAGTACACGTGGCATTTGACCTTTCAAAGTAGTCCGGACGAACCAGTTGGAAGGTATCTTTCATGACTGGTTTAGTACGCAAATTTTCATCATCTGTCTGTACACCTGAAGGGAGAAATAAGCATAATATATAGTCTTTTTACCTAATGTGTATATGCATGCAAGTGAAGATGACTTTTCCAATTCATTTTTGTACTTATCTACAATGTAGATACATTTGTGAAGATAATGAAACATGCACTTGTGGTTACTTTTATAAAATCTTTTATGAAGTGTTTTTTTTTTCTTTGCACACTGTACTTAAGTTGGATTTTTACATGTACTTGAATTCAAATTGCAACACTGAAGAGGAAATCATTTCATTCAGATTTAAAATACATGTACACAATCCATAAAAAATGTAAATAATAACATATAAACAGATGTATTTTTTTTAATTTACCTATAGTAACCATCTTTAAACCCGGGTTTACTTCCTCAGTTACTGGTTGGTTGTTTTTACGTGTACTGGTCTGACAATATTTCGACCTTTGCTTTGGCTTTTTGTTGACTTGGCAACCAACAGTAGAGGTTGTTGTCTGAACATCATCAAGAACGAACTCAGCAGCTTACAATGTCAATAAATACATGTGTAATTGTATTTCATTGACTTCTGAATTACAAAATGCATTTGAACTGGCATAAATTTTCATTTTAATACTGACTGTAACAGAAGAGCATGTCCCATGAAAAACTCTGAAACTGCAGTTCATATGTGTATGAATGATCTATCGACTGATTACATAGTATTTCCACCACTCTCTGCCTATATGAAGACATCTTGTACAAGTCATTGACAACCCAATCACATACTGTGCAAGTGCAATGGATCTTTTTGCAATTTCTACAGCTAGAAATCTTACCAAGAAATGAAATGTTAAGAGATCACATGCAAAGAATAGTTAACCAAGAACGTAGACCATATTTCTACATGTCTGCAGCACTGACAATAATTAGTCATTCTAATGAGCTTCAGTGGTCTCTCTGGCTATGCTTGATTTTCTGTTTTATGTGTACGTGCTACTATGGTGATAGTCATATTTACAGTATTTTTATGCAACCTGACAAAACTAACAAACAATATATAAGAAGTTGTGGCAAGTTACTTTTTCTCAAATCTTGCATATTTAAAAAATAATTGCAAATAATTATAATAGTATATGTAATTCAGTGACACTTGTTAAAAATGGTTATGTGAACACAACACGAACAATACCTCTTCAATTTCAAGACTATTTTACAGTTCAGCATCTTCATTTCTACTTCTTGGTATATCAAGTTCTTCTTCATGTGCAGCAATGATCTAAAAAAACGATCAACAAATGTATTTATGTTACACTGTACACACATGTAAAATATGCACACGATTTTATGAGTGGTGGTAATAAACAAATGAAATAATATAAAAATAATTCTAACAGCTTTTTCTTCCTGATTTTTTTCTCAAAATATTCAATGTTAAAAAAATTGGAGCGTTACATCATACCATACAGAGTCAAATTTGCATAAAGCAAACGTACAGATATGTAACCGTGATTGACTCATGTCAACAAATAAAAGGCTTAAGCTACAGTACATATATAACTTGATCTTATTTAACATAATGTCATTGAACATGATTTGCACAATGTAACTCTGCAAGAGTTATATATAGTTATACATGTAAATAGTCTAAAATTACCACATTTGTACGAAACATACAATCAAATAAATATTTCGGATACAGTGATGATGTGTGCAAAAATATTTCAAATAATAAATAATGTACAACTGTCATGACCTTGTTCATCAGAAAATGTGCATATGTCAGACTTATGCATCTTGATATCATAAAGCCACAATATGAAGCTTTTTCAGTGAGCAAGAGCAAGTGAAGCAGCTTAAAAAGCTTCATATTGTTTCCAGCAGCTGATACATGTATTTTACAATATCTACATGTACATACTTATAATAAAAGAGATATTTGATATTTTTATTTATCGTTGTTATTTTTGTGTCTTTTCTTACTCACAACTATGTTATAGTTAACCCCGAAAGACGTGATGAGTTCCAGTCAACTCATGTTGACGTCGGGTCAAACACTGTGACATCAAAGACAAGTTTAGGTCATGACATCAAAATCGGACCGAACATGTTTGACATCACAAAGCTGTGATATGACAATTTCTAGAGGGCTAAAAAGGATGATATAGCATAGGGAAATACGAAACCAATGAGCTGAAGAACATTTTCATACAGAAAATAATAACCAACACACTTACTCGTGCTGCCTCTCTTTTTGCATATCCCCTTCGGATTTTCTTTGGTGGGGAGCTCAGACACATTGGATCTTCAGAGGGTGAGAGCATCTCCAAACGACGGGGTGCTGCTTGGGTATAGAAGGCTCTGGTGCTGTTTCTGGTGTACTTGTTATATCCATAGTCCGATTAGCATTTACTGGCGGTGTGGTATGTAGTGTTGAATCCTCGTTTAACTTGACTTTTTTAGGTTTACGACCCATTTGTTCCATTTCAAACCGCTGACGAAAGGGGAAGCATTCTGGTGCGAAATCGCTAGCACAAATAGCTGAAAATTCTGTAGGGCCAGACCAATTTGCTCTCTTCACTTTTACGAAGTCAAACCACTGCCGGCGTAAGGCTGGGTTCTTCGGGAATGTATGTAGGGAATATCCGTCTGCATTTGTGTTTCCACAATTAGCAGCCACGCATCTTACTCCACTGCCTCGGCTCTTTCCTCCCCGATCTCCTCTGGGCATTTTTGCCCTCAGAAACTTGTAAATTTTACAAATATATCGCCAAATTTTCTCTTTGTTTACAGTAATTCAATAACCGGAAGTAAAGAACTGTTCAAGAAGTGACGTTGCACTTGGTAATCTCCGAACAAAACCGATCGATAAAATGACTCGGGTGTATCATAATTACGGAAACACACCTGTGTACATAACTTTGTTAATACAGCAAATATTTATAGGACTTTTTGCATTAAATTTCAGAAATTAAAACTAAAAAAGAAACATATTTAATATATTTTAGTATTTTATACTGTTATGGCTCTTTAGGGTTCAAGATAAGTTGAAAGAACACAATATTCCAAAAATTGAATAGTCGAGAAACTATCAGTGAATTTCACATTTCAACCCGTTTCTCAGCCAAATCCTAATCTTTCTTTTTCAGCAATGAATATGTACTGCATCTTTATTTACTAAGAATTCCACCATGAACCCCTTAAATCTGCAGTAAGGGTGCAAGTATTTGTTCGATGTTTCAGACCTCACAATAATTTACAGCAATAATAATCTAAATGGTACAAGGGTGATAAGCAGACTTCCATTCAAACATCATATTTCCCAAAATATTTTTATCATTTTTAGGGACTGAAACCTTGACCTTTAAACAAAATGAGCCCTAAATTGTTACAGTTCTTACACATCTGATATTTTAATCAAGTGGAGGCATTGTGAAGACTTCTAAATTCATAAATTTCCTCCATTTCTTACGGAGATGGAGTGTGGTCTCCTCGACATTTACCCCAAATCTTCTCTCTTAAGCTCCTTTTGATCAGTTGTAAAGTTTTTGTGATTTATTGTCTGAAACCTAATTTTAATTTTATTTTATTGTTCATGAGACCTTTTGACAAAATTACCCCTAAACTATCAGTGCTTGCTTGCCTGATAAGAAACAGAATTCCTAAGTGTTTGAAACAGATGTAAACTTTTTGAGTTATTTTCTGGAAAACAATTCTTAACACATATCCAGCATCCCCAATAGCCAGGTAGCACCCCAGCTTAAACCCTGATGCATTGCTAGATTCATGCAAATACATGTATAAGAATTTTGTATCATGGGAATTTACACCATATTCCTTCTTTTTATTCTTGTACTATGACTGACTATAAAATTAAGAAGCAGATACAAAATGTAAATCTAAAGGAAGATCACAATAGGTTGGTCAAAACATTGCAATACATATTTTAGTTCCAACAGAAAAGAAAGATCATTGACAAATGGAATGAATTAGTTCAAGTTGATTTTCCTGCCGAATAATTTCTGTAATAACATCATTCAATTCATCATCAGATTCCTCTTTAAGAATTCGTCCAGATTGATTGACAAATCTTGAAAATAATCCCTGCACTTGCTGTGAACTCAACCATTCTTCCGGTGAAAAAAAACCTATTTCCTTTTTCATCCCTGACACATCTTATTTTTTGGAACCTTTAGTTGGAGTGTATTTTCTACTAGTTTGTTCACCTTCCATAAATAAATTTAGTCAAAGGTCTTTAACAGCTATGCTTAATCTCTTATTTATTCTTTTTCCTTTCAATGCCCATCCTGCATTTAGTGTACATTGTGTTGTCTGTGATGTCTGATCATAATCATCATCGGTGGCTTTTGACAAAACAGTTGTCATTGACTCTTTAATGTTTGTGCATTTACTGTTCCAAAAAGATTTGTGGTTTCCAATATCCTGATGAATGTTGTACTCTTGTAGACTAACAAATGTTAGACCAAATTCACCACAAGTATAGTCATCAGTCTGCAAAAGAAAAACTTATTTGTATTGACGAAGTGAATCAGTAAAATCAGCAGACTTGAATCACTATACCGAGAACAAATTTAGCTTTACCATTTTTTTTTTTGTTGGTGACTTCTCACAAATTCGTATGTTCCAAATTAAATAAATTTGTTGAGTTGTTCCAAAATATATTTAAATGATCTTATTTTCTGTTTTATGAAAAAAAACCTTTCGCAAGGAGATACTAAAAAGCTGAATTCATTATATTATATGAAATATTCATCATGAACATACAAGCTTTATTAAACTTGAAAAACTGTGATCCTAAAGCTCACAAATAAATCCCTGGCTCCCCATATGTACATCTTCATTCTGTAAAATTTTCATAAAAATCAATTCCTAGTTTTAGGAAGAGTAGTGGGTACAAAATGTCAACCCCTCAGATATACTTTCAACAGTGCATGTGTAACAACAGTGTAGATTCAACAATGTCATATGAAACTAGAGGCTCACCTGAGCCTGTATCGCTCACCTTATTATAACCTGAACAATTTTGACAAACTGAAATATCATCTTGAATTCTGATCTGCAAGACTAGTTTCAATGTAATTGCCTCAGTTCTCCGAAACAGCCTGTTTAGTGCATTTTCAACTGAAGATATTCTCCATAGGGTCAATGTTAAACTAGATTCCTCAGTGCAGACCATCTTGGATGACCGATTCTAGATTCGTTATATTCAGTTTTAGTGAGGAAGAAGAGGAGGTTATTCCGCGGAAACGATCTAGAATTGATCAGGTCAGTCGTTCTAGTACATCTTCCCCGATGCACTCCCCTTCTGTTCAACATGCGTTCCAAGGTTGGGCGGAAATGACGTAACCGGAAATGATCTATTAATAGTAAACAAAAATGGATGCACCCAGGAAACAGATGTTTTTGACACTCTGATTTCTAAGAAATTGAGGAATTTAGTTCCAAGGAGAAAACGGCCTAAAATTAAAGACAGTTTGGCTAAAATGGGGAACTCCTTACTCACCATGCCCATGGATGCAACTAAAAGAACGAGTTGATGGACAAATATAGACGTCCAGAGAATTGTTCTGTAAACTACCCCCGGGTCAATGACACATGGGACTTATGCCCTTGGATGCAACTTAAAAGAACGAGTTGATGGACAAATATATACATCCAGAGAATTGTTCTCTAAACTGCACCCGGGTCAATGACATATGAGATGCATTAAGAGATTTGGTCGGGCTTTCGACACTAAATTACACTCTATTGAGAAGTCTTTGTTGATGGGTTTGATTCTCATCATTAATGTTTTGGATCGCCTGATAGAGAACCCTGACTAAAGTGAAGTCTCAACAAAATCAAGAGACACTTGTTACTCTTTTGGATGGAGTTGCTATTTTAACTTCTACAAGCACAATCTGTCAATGTATATTGATTGATTGATGTTTACGCCCAACCAGCA
>JAOXYH010058596.1:0-11154 GCA_028566455.1 Botula fusca | reverse complement strand
AAAAATCAGTATTTGAAGCCGTTATTTGAATCATAATGTCTGTATGACAAAAGATTTCCGTTTTCTCTACTGATTTCAGGCACTGAATTTTCATTTCAAAAGATGTGTGTCGATTTTCTTGTCGATTTTCCGCAAATTTAGTTTGACCCCTCTACTGGAAATTTCCATTTTCCCCCATTTTCAAGTTTTATCAAAATTTTAAAAGGAGACGCATTACATCAAGAAATGAAGTAGCAAATTACGTTGCCCTGATAGTTAAGGTTTTTCAAGGAATTACCAAGAAAATTGGTTCCAAACCCGTGTATCGTTACTTTTGTTGATTAGTATATTAATTAGCGCCTAGTACAATGTATATGGAGATTGTAACGAATCCTACATTCAGGAAAATTTTCCATAAGATTTCAGAGTTTGTGATTTAATTAGAACAACATTTGATACCCGAATCCCTGTTATGAGAACATCATTGTTTTGTTATCTTAATGAAATAATCCCTTGTTAATCGCACTCTACCCATACTGGTCTCTTGCATGCATTATCAGCAACTCTCACTTATTTCACATTGCTAGTGCCTTAGTTATCGTGATGTATGTTTCTATTTTGTTTGTTTGTTACATGTTGTTGATTTCTTTTTGTTGTGTCCTGGTCCTTCTTTGTTTTCGCACTTCTACCTTATCCCTGGATTTCCTACATTGAGCTTGTTGCTTCGGTATTCTGTTGCCGATATTATTATTCAATACACTTCAGCAGGATTCATTGCAATTGTATGTTGCTATAACTGCCCTTTTCATAAAAATCTCAAAGACACTTTACGTATATTACATTGTTAATTGAATTTCAAAAGAACAGCTGAAAATGTGTGGGTATCAGAAGCATTTTGTAGAGTATTAACATAGTTCAAAGTGATCATAACAGACATAAAGAGCACAATGAGGACATGCAATAAAATCACTTCACTTTATATCCGCTTTTCCTTAACGTCTTCCTGAACTGATTCGTTTTTAGCTAGCATGTTTGTGTTTTTATCTTTGTGTTTTTATCCTCATTATATGCGTTGTGTAAAATTATTCCGCGTTGTTTTCGGAGAGGACTGGCATATTATTGCTTATCGGATAAGATATGAAAACTAAAATCTTATGTCTTGACCCTAAACATAATTCCAAGTAAAAAGAAAACAATAGAATAAAAAAGAATCGATAAAAATATATATACAGGTATTCTCAGTAGCAATGGGGAACTGTAGTCAGTAATGTACACAAGGGAGGTAATAAAATAATCTCCCGTTAGCCTTTAGGACACAAGGGAGACAATTTCAGTTATCTCCCTTAGGTTTATTGGGAATGGGGATAACTGACTACAGTTCCTCATTAATTTTGAATACTGTAATAGACATAAATTAACATTTACAATATTATAGTATAATCCCGTCTAATATCTGAGATAGTGGTTAAGTTTTATTTAGAGACGGTATAGGTGGAAACTTCGCTATTTAAATTTTCTACCACAGTTTAAACGAAAGTGTGTTTTTTCGAACGGTTATGTTGACTTTCTCATATTTGAAAATTGGATTATTCTATTTAACAATCTCTTCTTTTTCAACACAAGATCTGTTTAAAAGTACTAGTACGCCCCAAAAGTCAACGGAATGCATACAAACGTGATACATAGACTGTTCGATTAAAAATACTGTAAAGAAACTTGTTTTTGCGACCGTTTTATTCGTGATATGATTTTGATGCAAATTGAACCTTTTGCGACGACTTCAGGTTGCGGATTGTCAACAACTTGTAATATATACAACCCAAATGGGTTAAAGTATTTTCAATAAAAGTTTATTAATTTATTAACTTAATATAAGGGTAAAATAATTTAAATTCGCGGAGATTAATTTTTCCGAAAATGTTCTGTCGAATTACGCGAAATAAATCGCTCAGTTGGATTACAGTATTATTTGGTAAGAAGAAATACTTCGACAATAACCTTCCAATAACTGTGAAGTTATCAAATTTTATTCCATTTCAAGCTAGTTAATGCGGTGTTACATTCTTAGTTAATCGTAATAATCAGTGAGAAAACGATTGTATACATTGCAAAATTTTTTTTAGATCCTAAGCACAATCCTGAGTGTGCTCTTAAACCCATTTTTATGCCAAAAAATCTAAACGTGTTTAAAATCTTAACACTTTAGGAAGTTAAACACTACATGTATATGACGATTTATGTGCATTTTATGCTATCGTATTATCATTTTGTGAGAGAGTACTAAAACAACTTAGTAACAAAGTTGTACTTGCACATAGTTCTGAAAGCATTACATGATCAATTCAGGAATATTTGTGCTTGTAATGTCAAACATGTCATTATTTTCTAAATTGACTTAAACCGGGTTTGAACTAATTAGTGAAATCCAATTTTAAAAATTAAAAGGAGTGTGTTTAATAAAATAAAGCAATAAGATACATCTTCGTAATAAATTGGAATGTGTGAATATTCTGAAGAATCATGTATCACTGCAACTGCTGTAACGTTTCTGAAAAGACAGACACCTTTAAATGATTAAGATGATTTAATCTTATTAACTGGCGTTTAGATACTCAGATAATAGTTTAGGAATTTGAGAATCAGTTTACGAATATGGTTGAAATATTAAATTGCGTTTACTAAGCGTTGAAATTAAACACATAAGTTAAACATTAAAGACGTCTTATTATATTACACGGTCATAAAAATTTTATTAGGTGCCGTTTACAATCTAAATGAATATAGTGCTCCTTTGTAAAGAAAACAATAGTTGAATGGGGTTTTACGCCACTTTTAACAGTATCTATATTGCGGTTTTCAGTTTTAGTAGCAGAGGAAGCCGTCGATCTTGGACTGATAACTGGCAAACGTGATCTCGTTGCGAGTCGAGTGCATCCTTGTTTTTTTGTTCGTCTATATTCTGAGAAAAAAGTATGCCTAACTAAAGCTGAAACAACTTCTGTTATAAAGGCAAAGAGGAAAAAAGACAATCAACACAAAAGAAAACTCTTTATGCGAAAAAGAGATCCTTAAGAGTCACAATGACCTCGTACAAAATTTGGAAATCTCGTTGCTTTAGGTCATGTGTTAATCTCCAGATTTTCGTACTTTTTCTAAACATTTTTTTCACTGGTCGCTATTCCACTGAAGCATGTACAACCACAACCCCTTTTTAACAGATAAATTTGTAAATGAGCAAATAGTAAGCCCCAATAGGCAACATGTTGATACATCAAAGCTGAAAGGTTTACAAAGCCCTTTATTTTTTAATCATTGTTAAGATTTAGCTGCAATTAGCCATTTAGACCAACACTGGTCGTCGTTAATTAAAAAAAAATGTTTATTTGTTATTTTATTTTTGAAAATAAAAGAAGTTAAATTGCATAAATATATTCGATGACCTTTTCGATTATTTTTATGATACGTATAATACTACATACTTATATAGTTACTTACTGTTATATAGATATGCATTTTCAAAGTCACGTAATCAAACAGCAATAAAAACGGTAATAATTATAATTAATATTATGAAGAAAAAACTCCTACCTTTGGTACTAATCCTAAGTTCCTGACTGAGATTTTCTTATTTGCAATCGGCTATAAGTAGAGTATAAGTTTCTGCCAATTTGCTCTGTTTACTATAAATCACACTTCTCAACACTATTCCTGCCATAAACTGATTCCAATTGAAGAGTTATCGTCAATCTATAAACACAGAGATCTTTTCATTTAAACGGTCGACATTGATTAAATGAGGAAACAGTGGGAAAAATAATTTCGATAAGTCGCTGATATGTCACGTGCCAAATTTGACAGCATGGTTAGAAACAAGGATTGCTTTTGTATACTGGGTATAGTAAGCACATTTGAGCACAGTATTCTGAGTTATATTTTCTTTCTTTCTTTTTTGTTGTTTTTTTCTTTTCTTTTGAAGCACACTGGGGGTTCTGAATTCTTTTTCTTTCTTTCTTCATTGTTTTTTCTTTTTTTAAGCACACTGAGTTCTGAATTCTTTTGTTTTTTTAATTTTTTTCTTTCCTCTTTATGTTTTTGAAGGAACTTGTATGCAAAATCCATTTATACATTTAAAAATTCCACTTCTTAATTGCAAACATAAGAAAGGTTAATGTTACCCTTAGTCTGTTTGTTTATAAGGCTCTCAGATGTACGTATAATTTATAATTAAATATCGGTATAGTCAAGCTTTATGACACTTTACGCAAAACCCGATTTTATTCATTTGTTTTACTTTCTGTTGAATAAACAACTTTGTGATCGAAATAAATGTTAGGAATTGACATTTGTATCATTTCTGGTTTATTTATATAATGCTTTATGTTTGTGTATATTGCAAAATGTTTATTTGAATGGAAGCAAACGTAAAGAAAGAAAACTGGTTTACCGAATGCTCATAGCAACCGACATTAAGTTTGAACGCGCACGGCTGTTCTGGAATCATCCGGCTCAGTGAGGATCACAACTAAAACTTAAGAACCAAAGGTTTGAATAGCTATACCAAACTTGTCTATGGAACCAATGAAATTGAGGGATTTGAAGGAGTAGCAATGTATAAAATATGTTAACACCGAAGACATGATAAATGGGCTGGTCATACATTCGGCATTTGCAGACCACTAGCAATGGAATCTACTAATAATAAAAAATTCTGACATTTATTTTTCGCCAAACGATTACTTCTGCAATAACCCTTTTTCGGTGATGCTTGAAGCAATAACTTTGGCATCCAAATAAAACAAAAGTTTATGAGCAAATAAAATCAAAGGTCAAGTAATAGCAACAAATTAATGACACATTTTATACTGATTTTGATGCACCGGGTGTGCACAGAGGTTTGCATGAGAACCTCCACAGCACAGTTTATTTAAATTTAGTAGAAATCAAAAAAGGTAATTTGAAAATGATACCATTTCATCAAAGTGTGACTATTCTTTGAGGGCGATGAACCTTAGTTTTTTAAGAATACCACAGTTGATTACAGTAATAACAATTTGGTTAACACTTGTACATCAATAGAAATTTACGAGGTTGGAATGTAGGAGTTCCGTCGCATGTTTCTTTCTTATATGGAATGAAAGTTGTGCTGAAATTTTAAGGAGAGCTTCAGTTTGGATATAACTACTGGTATGGGGAGTGTCACATTTTTTGAAACGCAGGTGAAAAATACAGGAATTTTCAAAGTTGCAAAAATAAACATAGAACCCAATTGGAATTTTTTTCGTGGTTTTACTCCCTAAGACAATATTAATAATATCATATTATTGACACAACAGGATTGACAAGACAATACTAAGAACAGATAAACGTAAAAACTCGGTCAGCGGCTCGCATGGTTACCTAATGTTTTGCTTGATTTGCGATCAAGATGAGTCTGTGTAAAATTTCAGTTAACCATTACCCGCTCATAAAAAAGAAGTTGCAATTCCGATCAAAATCACATGGTCAAAAATGGAATACTGAAGAAAATTTTAGTCTTAATCAAATTATTTATTATACTGGTAATAGAATTGAAACTCCGTGGCTTAACCCCTTGCTATTGTCAAAGTTAAGTTTAAAGAAATGTAATTCTATGTATAATTCCATGTCAATGGTTAATTATTTAATAAACTATGACTTTTTGCAACCGAATGGACGGAAACAATTTTTGAGACATCTAGAGAATACAACTTAACTTGAAGAATCAGACCATATTCGAATATTACTACTATGTCAAGCGTGGCAGTTGTTCGCTCCCGACTTCACCAGATTGTAGATAAAACATAGTTTTATTGCTTATTATGTAAGCAATTGAATTGGGCACAAGTTATTACAACATTATAAACGCCCTTCCCTGACTTCACCAGCTTCTGACACTGGATTTCACACCTAACCAACCTAAAGGGAAAGTGGTGTTTAATCAATACCAAAATTTTCAATCGAATCCGTATCTTATATGGGATTCGTTTAAAAATCTAGATGACAAGGCGTCATTCCTGTACTTTGCAGTTTACTGTAGTTTTCGCAAAACAAATGAACGGAAGCGAGCAGTTTTTGTTACATAATGGGCTGAATAATTTCAAAAATACGAATTCTACCCATTGCAATAAAATAACTAACTCATTTATAAAATTCTACAAACTTATCTTGTCAGTCAAAAAATTGATTGGACAAAATATCGAGAATAGAGCTTCGCTTAAAAGGAAATAGTACACTAAGGTTAAAAATTTATAAGATTACTACTTCTAACCAGATATCATTATTTTTGTCAAAGAATATAACGTACAATAACAGAATAACGTTTCTAGTATATATATGTTCATACGTAGCTAGTATACTTGATAAATTTTGAAGTAAATGATGCGTACTGAACACTCCGGGAAAATGAACAATTATCAAGTCCCCGTTTTGCGCGCAAAGGCTTCAGTATCATAAAACTTTTCAGATTGAGAGTCTCCTCAAATCCGAAGGTTTACCTCAAATATGAATTTTCCAAGCAGTTGATTGGTTAACTTATAAACTGCAGATAAGTTGAGAAAATCTTTTTGTTTGTGAAGTTTTTGTGAATTCAAAGTTAACCTTTGATTATCCTTCTCTCTAGCACTTTCTAATCACTAATGTTACAGTAAGGGACAGTTGATCAGACAATTTGTTTCCAATTCAGACTGGTTGATTGAATGGGGTTAACGCCACTTTCAACATATTTCAGCTATATCGTGGCGGTCAGTTTTAGTGGCGGAGGCAGTCGGAGTGCCCGGAGGAAACCGCCTACCTTCGGCAGGTAATACAAACCTTATCACTTACTGTTACAAGTCGAATGTACTCTTTTTGTTTTTTTACAAAGCGGGGCGCGAAAACTTGCAACCGGGAGGTGATAGGCTACAATGATTATACAGGTAAACCAACTACCTTAACCACTCGGCCAGCCATGCAGGCCGGAAGATACAAAGACAAATAACTTTTCAGAAGTAAACAAACAAAATAAATGTAGCTTCATTTTTTTTGTACAAAAACAATGTAGTTCGTCTTGTCTGAATCAAAAATTAAAATCGTATTATTATTAATAGTATTAATACTGCAAGTTTAAATACGATACATATTCTGTGAAGCATTTTTATATTCAATGTGTTTTAAGTAATTGTTGAAAACAATACACTAGTTTAAAAGACTCGGGACTTTATCAACCAAATTGTGGACTTCAGTTTTTGCATCCTGTAGCTAGTCAGATGAAACTAATTAGGTGTCTTATAGATTGATTGACTGAATGGGGATTAACGCCACTTCCAGTAGTATTTCAGATATATTGTGGCGGTCAGTTTAAGTGGCAGAGGAATCCGGAATGTCCGGAGTGAACGACCTTGGGCAGGTAACTTACAAACCTTATCAAGCGGGACGCGAACTCACAGCCAACAGGTGATAGGCAGTGATTAATTATACAGGTAAACTAACCACTAGGCCACCCAGGGTAGTGTTTTTATAGAGTACTTATGATTACTTTACAAAGGACTAAACGTATTTCAGTAAGTTAGAGTAGAAACAAATCACACTTGGTTCACTAGGGGCGTCAAGGAATTTTCTAAATATAATATGTTTATCTTTTCCTAATTTGGACGGTTTTGAAGATAGATAAAAAAAATCAGGTTGTTATTTGATATGCATTAAACAGCCTTGAAATCGTAGGTACAATTCTCCTAAAGTGTTGTCTTTTGAGGTTAAAGTTTCGTCACCTGAAGGCTTGGAAACTAATTAACACCAGGCAGACGGTTCACGAGGGAAAAGTCCATAACAGAACAATATTGACTCGTACTGGAAGAGACAACGAAGGAGTTGCACCCTAAACGGTTTTTAAATACAAAACTGACGAATACACAATTTTCAAAATTGTACAATTACTTTTAAGTAACTTTTTTTCTTGTATATCGAATAATGATAGAAAGTTTCAAGGTACCAAACCAACTCTTTAAATGATTCTTCTTTAGTAGTAAAAACCTATAGCAGACAAACAATATCGATTACTTTCCTGTGTGACTTTACGATCTTCTATAAACGTCCAATATCAAAAATACAGATGTACAAAACGACTGAACATATTTAGATTGATTTAAATTATTGTTCTACAATTATCTACCATTTGTCCTTCTACCTTTTTAAATCTAGTATTATTTATTATATTGTTTTACAGTTCCTTTCTTATGTGTCTGGATACAACCATAGAATGTTACAAATGTAGGTTAAATATCATGTATTGTACCGTTGATAAAATATAAGACAAAATCAACTTTTATTTAGATAGTTTGAGCGAGTAATCTTATTCTACCGTTTAAATGTAATGCAGTCATAAGATAGTACATTGTATGATTTATTGATACATTGACTGAATGGGGTTTAACGCCACTTTCAGCAGTATTTCATCTATAATGTAGACGTGAGTTTCAGTGGCGGAGGAAACCGGGGGGAATTGCCAAACCTTGGGAAGGTATCACGTACGGTTGCAGTTGAGTGCAACCTTTTTTGTTGTTTTTGTTGTTTACAGGACGGGGCACAAACTCGCAACCCAGAGCGATAGTCTACAGTGATTGTACAGGTAGGAGTAAACTTATAACCTTATCCACTCGGGAACCTAGGTCCTGAAAGGTTATGACAGCAAACATACATGATCAATAAAAGCCTCGGCCATACGTGTGTTTGGATTCTTTTATAATGTTGAAATTCTGTTCACAAAATGCAAACAGGTAAAAAATAAGACCGTCATGTTGCAGCAAACCAGTTAACTTTAGGTTGATCTGGTTTATGACTGGTTTATTTTCTTTTCATTGAACCCGGTTTCAACTTAGGGTAACAGTTTAATGTTAACAACAATGATATCTCCCCCAAGTGGAGCACTAGATCTACTGATTGCCTCCATTAAAATACAACTTTCTATATTTCCCGTGTTAATAAACGAGAAACTGATTAGCTACAATGGTCACGTTTGTGTCTCCTTAAGTCCGATAATGAATGATTGAGGTCACGTTTCATTGTCTTACAAATTGATTATTTCCCTTTTGGTTTTTAGTATGATCATAAACAGGAAAGGCCACCGACCAACGGATATTTTATTTCAGAATTTTTTATCGTGCTATCATTTACATGACCTTCGCGTAGAAAAGACAAAAGGTCAATTCAGCTTGGTCATTTGCCACCTTAATAGGCCTTCAGGAAGGCGTAGGTTTGGTAAATTTAAAGTTCCTGCCATTTATTTGTGAGTCAGAAGATATTTACGTCATTCACGTAGTTTTTACTTATTCGTAATAAAAATCATATAAATTATAAACTTGAAAGACGTAAAATTCTTTTTGTTTCTCCGAGATGTTTCAGTTCGTGGGGCCGCCGGGACAGCCGTGATGGGCAGATCAAGTAAAATGGTTATAAAAACACAATCTTATGTTCTGTCAAATCTAAAAAGAATTATAACAGCGAATTCAAATTCTATTTTGTATAATGAAACCCAATCATCTCTCACTTCTTACGATTTCAATGCGGCAATACAATTATTACTCAAGAATATATGACACCCCTGCAAGTAAATGGCATCGCGTTTTGACTTGCGCAATATGACGTTTCCGTTGTCAGGTGCCAAATTTAACATTAACATTAATCAAAACAGTTACTGCATGATAAAGTGTCAATTAATTACGACTATGCTAAATGAATGAAGTGTTATAAAAATACATGCATCTTATCTATTTCGGAAATTTTAAGAAAAAAATCGACTTTCAGAACGACTCTATTTCAACAACTGATTTATGTTTTTTATTTTACTGTGAAATAACAGTATTTTATCACAATCAATGTAACTAAAGACGTTTTCTAAAACAAATTTGTAACCTCCCAACTTATAAAATTGCCCTTTAGAACCCTATTGTTCATGTCAGTCTAAGAAAGCGATGCATATCCGGAAGCTGCGAAGGTTCGATTAGAATCCACTGCGCTATAGATGACAGAACGGACGCATATTTATAGTGTTTTCTTCATTTGGTTCTACTGCGCAATAGAAAAAAGCAAAAATTTGAAATGACGGAAGAAATATATCGATGAAATATTCACTGAAATTAAGACTACATGCAATGTATGCGCCACGCGATCATCCTGATCAATTTGATTTGTCACACAAACTGTGAATTTCCCTTCTGATAAAACAGGAAAGTCATCGGAAAGATTTTATCATAAAAGTGTTGCTTTCAGGATATATATGAAAATTTCAAAGTCGTGTACGTGAAATTTTATATGAATCTGTCTAAGACTTATTCGAATCAACTTATTGATGTAACGGAAATGTTAAACTGAGATTTTACAAAGAATCAAAGAGTGTCATAATATAACGGTTGAAACGAGATATAGGAACTGTCTCTTTCACATTTCTTTTATATTTGGCTACAATAAAAGTCGTTGGATAATGTTGCATGATTCTGAGAATTTATTCCCCTTTTTATGATTATGAAGATGTTTTCTACCTTAGCATAGCATTTTTTTTTCAAAAAAAAAAAAAAAAAAAATAAAACCTGTCAGCATATCAACAGTATTATAAATTACATATGATTCTAGTCAGTTAGGTTTATACATGTTTTTCTTTTGACTGAGCAAGAGGGCTGGTCTGAATATTATACTTTGGAATAAGGCTTAAAACAACCAACTAAGTGTTCAGTTTTTGGTTAAACGTTATCAATGTTGGTAAGTGGGAAGGAAAAATTTGCATTTTTTTTTCAAATGATTAATCTTGACTTAAAAACAAAAACTAATAAGAACACAAAACAAAACTATAAAAAACACACCCCTTCCAAAAAATAAAAACAAACAAAAACAAAAAACAAAAACAAAAACAAAAAACAACAAAAAAAAAAATCCAACCTCCAAAAAAAACCAAAAAAACAAAGAAACAAATACCCAAAACAAAACAAACAAAGCAAAAACTAAAACAGAAACAAAACAAAACAAATGCAAAGAATCTTTGACATACATTTTTCCGGTGCCATTTAGAGCTTGCACCATGGTATGGTACATTTTTCTACCATTACCTTTTTTGATGGGTTGGTGTCCGTGGACGCTTATCCATATCCTTTCATTGTAAAAACCGAAAATAAACCAAAAAAAAAAAAAAAA
>JAOXYH010058489.1:0-11157 GCA_028566455.1 Botula fusca | reverse complement strand
GAAATGCAACGTATGGCACTACAGTATGTAAACAATAAACAAAACACAGCTTAAACTCCTTTCTCACTGCCACATGGGCTACCGATATATCACCCTTCCCACCCAAATTTGAAGTAATTCTCCTGAATTATTCCACAAAAATATATGCATTTTTAAAACTTATAACAATAAAGTTATAACGCATGAATGTTAATAAAAATGTCTGCAAGTCTTTGTCTGTGTTACATGGCCCTCCCGTCTGTCGTTTTTCACATGGTACACTGTTCCCTGGGTTCCATTTAGTCCTATGTTGTCTTTGTCAATCTCAGTAGGATGTCATCCATAATACGGTGAAGTTTGGAATCTTTCTATCCATCTCCGACAGTTCTCTCTAAATTGCCAACCAGAATCCATTGGTTTCTCTAAAAAAAATCCTTCCTTTCTTCTACCAGGTCCATATTCTTCCTTTTACTATGTTTGGACTGCTCGCCAATCCTCTTGAAGGTCTCCTTCTTATCCAGGCACCAGGAACAGATCAGTCTGCAAACATCGTGCTTGTCATTGTCATGGTTTTTCACTTCAGTGGGTTTAGAGAACGTCTCTTGGCAAAGGTCACCTCAAAATTAAGTCATTCTACAAAACAGGATGTTCCGTTTTAGTAGTTGTACGCTTTCCTATTTGAAATCCATTCCCGACCCAAGTCTTTGAATGTCCCAAGTGGAGAGCCTGCATCCTGAATAAGATACATATGCACGTAATGCCAAACAGAGAACTAAGAATATCCCTAATTATCTTCCAGTTGAGTCTCCCCATCTTCATTTTATGAGGTCCTCCCAGTTCAGATCTAGAACATATGGTTGGCCAGACCGTTACTAAATCTGACGACAGCGCTGTCCTCCTCTTTAAAAAAAATATTATTAGTACGATCCATCAGTGTGAACATTTTTCACCACTGCTCCAAGTGTTCTTCTGTTCTACTTATTCCCCCGATGAGCGTCTAAAGCGTGCTGCCCAAGTCGGTATTTTTCTACCTTAATACAGAGCCAAGCGATCCACATGGTACACTGAAGATGGCTGCTTAGATGTCTTCTTTACACGGTACGTAACATCATCAATTTTCTTTTCCACAATGTACGGTCCTTTTCATTTTTGGTATCATTGCCTGCAGTGGAAGAGTTATTTCCAGTCCAAATACAATAACGTTTGGCGTCCTTGAAGTTGATATTTGGCCAATAAAATGTTTTTCCAAAGTTTTGGTAACTCCCAAATGTCCTACTGAAGGTATGTCATGAAAGTGGGTTATGACTTCTGGCCTTTTGTTCATTGGTAGTATCATCTTTTTAAAGATAGTTCTATTGTCAGCCTCAAATTTCCTGTACAGTTCTCCTGAATGTAGCTCTAGTCTGTCCCATTGAGCCCATAAAGTTTTTAAAGAAGATGATCCCTTTGAAACGGTTTCCCATGCAGTTTGCCTCTTCCTTCCTCCAATGCTATCAGTAAGGGTCCAATGTCAATGTCTTTTAGCTGTTCCAATCTGATATTCTCCTGCTTCCATCCCTCTAATAACCAGTCATTCCCCAATTCTGCAATTTGTTTGTCCTGTTTACTCCTAGTAATGACTCCCATTTCCCCCTGTATTGTTTCTGACGAAGGCGGGAGTTCCGCAAGGTGACCCATTATTCCCCTATCTGTATATTGAGTTCCTAGGTCCTCATTTTTTCATTCATTGTGCTATTATCTTCCTGTAATTGATGTTCCTGTTGTCTTGATCAGGATTTACATGCGTTCCTGCTTAATGCATCCACATTTCCATGGGAACGCCCTACATGGTGATGTATGTCCAGGTCATAGGATCCTAACTGTTTGATCCACCTTGCTACCTGTCCTGTGGGGTTCTTGAGACTAGTCATCCAACTGATTGCAGCATTGTCTGTCCTTAGTATCACTTTCTGTCCATAAACATAGGAATGAAAGTTTTTCAAGGCTGTATCTTCGCCTAATAATTCCTTCCTGGTGGTACAGTATTACAATTCCTGCTTGTGCAGTGTCTGAACACATGCTCCTTTCCTTAGACTTCCTGACAAAGAACAGCTCCCAATGCAAAGTCGCTGGCATCATAATCCTATATGAATTGCCTTCCTTGGATGGGATAAATCAATGTAGGTTGTAAAGTCAAGGCTTGTTTCTGTCCAGGTAAGTTTGGTCCCTTTCTGGCAGGCAAGATGCATGGGCCTAGCAATTTCTGCAAATCCTTGTACAATTTTCCTGTGTTAATCTTATGCAAAACCTTATTTGTCCTTCCAAGGTCATCTGAAGATCGCTAGAAAACATCTTGATATTCTATCGAGAGCTTTGTCAGTTTTCTCCTATCATCATCATTTAAGTGGACATAACTCCTTTTCCAAAGATCCTCTAAGTGCTCTGGGACTTTTCCTGTGTCTATATCCCCTGGTTCCAAACTCAGGTGGCGACATCCTTCCACTAATGGTGCTTCTAGTTCATAATAGGATTCACAATCTCCAATGTATTCCTGTGCACGTATAGTGACCTCTTCGTCCTTAAAGTTTACCATTTGTACATGTACCTTATCCTGATGGGGATCCAAGACTCCTCTTGTTAAGTAGGCTCCTATGTCCTTGATTTCCCTATTCTTGTCTCGATCCACGAGTCCCAAGCTGGCTAGGTATTGTGAGTTTTCCACATTGACCTCTATGTATGACATTGATTGGGCTTGGATGGTCACTGTGCGACGTGATGTGACGCTGCATTTCGTTTTGGCTTCCCCTCCGATCCAGCATTGTATCTTTGTGTTCCTAGATAAAAGTTGTTGTTTCCTATAGTCTATTTTGTCTATGTGCTCCAAAAGAAAATCTTGTCCTAGGATTGCATCCTGTTGGATATCTCCGACTAAAAAGTCTACAATAAATTCCGAGTCCCCAAAATTTAATGTCGCCTGCAGTTCTCCATACAATTCTATTAGATTTCTATTTGCAGTAAACAATTTATACCTTGACTCCTTGAGTCTTGCTTTTCCATAAATATTTCCTCTTGCTCAAGATAGAACATGTTGAGCCATTATCTATTAAATATTTGTATATCCTTTATTGAACCCTGTGTATAAAATCCATTGTCCCATTTAGCTCCTATATTCCCTGCTTGTCCTAGACCGTAAATCACCTATTGTCCCCCGGTCTAATGAGTCAATGGGCTGTTGAAGTTTCCCTGATTCTTTCCTGATGTGCGTCCTTTTGTATCCTTGTCCTTGGTTCCATTACTGGATGATTTTCCGTTCATTTCCTCCATGCATTTTATGTAAATAAGACATTTACTGAAGTAGTGATTTTGGCTTTGACAAATGTAGCAGCGTCCTTTGATTCTCCCTGTGAAGTACTTTCCCTGTCTATACTGATCACCCTGAGTGCCTTGTCTCCTGTTATTAGCATGATGCGTCATTTTCCGTTCAGATTCTAAGTTTTCCATGCGTCTACTCAAACTTTGTATGGTTTCAAGATCCTCCTCTTCCTTTTCAGCTGCTACCGTCCGTGTATATTTCCTCTTTTCTGTAGAGTATGTCATAATGGCTTCATACCTTTCTATTACTTAATTCAGCTGCTTCCGATATTGTCCGGCAATCCTTGCATTGGTATTTTATGTCCGATGATACTGATTTGTATAGCTGATTTAACGCTAGCACCTCTTGTGCTCTGGCGTCGAACTCCCTATAGGCCCTTTGCGCCATCTGCTTCAAATCGTCTGCAAGTGCGGCAATTGATTCACCCGGTGCCCTTTTCCTTGTTTCAAGACGAGATAACCACCTGCTGTCCTGTTTAGAGCTCCCAAATCTGGCTCCCAGTCTTTGGACTAAAATTCGATAATTACGTCGTTCTATCTGTGGCAAGCTTATATAGAACATGCGTGCCGGGCCTCTAAGTACGGAGGCTAGAGTTAATGCCATGTCAATATCCTTCCATTTCCCTAGTTCCGCGCATACTTCAAATTGAGTGATATACTCCTTCAAATCATCGCTTCCGTCGTAAGGCTCAGGTTTCACGGTGATAGCATGGGCCCTCTACTATTCCTGTAATGGTCAAATAAATCCCGGTAAATTCCTTCCCTATGAAAGTCACCTCCTCGCTGAGATTGATTTCTGTCCAGGGGTATAGGTTCATCCAACGGCGTTTGATTAGCGTCCTCATATTCCGTATTTACGTTTCCCTCTCTCCTAAAAATGACTTCCCTAGTAGTGATTCTGCCATAGTGCCGTTTCATTTGAAAGCCCATGTCTTACTTCTTACTATGTCTTACTACGTAAGCGTATATAAATCCTTGTAAAGTTTTGAAGATATAATGTTTTCCACCACGTCAAGTTCCGGAGTTGATTTTTAAGGTAAATAATATTGTTAAAGCAAATAGCGTTAGATCCGTATCCTGGATGTCATTTCATAATTTGACATCCCACTTCTGCGACACCAGTTTGTCATAAGCGGGCGAGTGATATTTGTTCATGTTTCCCATATATAACAATATACACCGTAATAATTTGTCAGGATATTCTCCAAGTAAAGGGGGACTCAGAATAGAAATGTGTATATTGTAGATGTGTGAAGGCCTTTACGATCCTTTATGGCGAGGCTAAAATGTGATCCAAGTCCGTGTCCAATAATCATTATTTTATTATAAAGAACATTAATTCCGATCAACTGTTAAAACATACTGCATGTAATCAACGTCAATTAAAATCAGTACAACGAAGAATACAATCAAATTTGGATGCTGGCCTTCCCGAGAAATGTCATGAGCCAAGTCTAGTTAATAATTAGACGCATATAAAAAGTCTACTGTTAACGCTTTATATTTGATAAAGTTATACTGTACTGACATAGCAAAAGTCGACGTGGTGGGATATCGTTTCCATCTAAAATAATAATTGAATAAAAATACTTCTAATATATAACATGTATAAGTTGTTCTTTGTTTGCCATTAAAATCTTATTTCCGTGTCAAAATGCATCTTTGTAACTAAAGCTTTCTACAGTTATGCGGAGGGTTGATGTTCACTGCTTGGCAGTCATAAACGATATGCCGCTATCACGCTAGCGACGCTGTATTTATATCCTTCTGCAAAAACCCTGCCCGGCTCACAGAACTGAAATATTGCTATAACTTATTTATAACAAAACAAATCTTGGCTCACGGCATCAAAAATGACTTCTACTATGAAAAGTTGCAAAAATCTACATTTGATACTAAATCTGCTTTAATAAAATACTGAGAACGTCAAAAATACTTGTAAACCTTATCACTGGTTGCTAAGTGACAGCGTCAAAAATACGTTGAAAAATAGTCCCGAAGGAACCTTACTTAAACAACTTCATTTACATGAAAATCGAAATATGCAACCTTGAATAGTAAAAATGGAAGGCCAGCTATTAAAATATAATCAGTTTCTCTCATGAATAAATAAATTTAATCAATATATCTCAAAAGTACCGTTAACCGGAAGTGCTCCTTTCTTACATGGCGACTTCCGTAAACGAAGTACAAGCACCTGTCACGCTGGAATTTTGGAAAAAGCTAGCCAAAGAAAACGTTATACAAGGTTTTGGATGAATGAATAGGTAACTGAGGTTATGTTTTATAAAGCCTTCACTTCCCAAACGAATGTCATTACGAAAAATATATGAAATCGTGATCAAGGTGCTTGACAATATGAGTCGAATTTTACCGCAAGTAAAACTTTTGGAACATGACTTGAAATCAAAGTATAACATAGTATTAACTTATAATTTTGACTCATTACATTTTGAAAACCCTTAAAATTCAAAGCCAAAAATGTCTTAGTGTATAAAAACCAGCTAAGACTAAGAAAATTCACTATAATTCCTTGAGCTTCCAAAGAGTGAATTAAAAAAAAATAAATATACCCAGTATTGAAATTTGTAAACAAATGCCAGAAATATGAACATAGTCTATACCATCTATAACAACATTCTCCTGAAATGCAACGTATGGCACTACAGTATGTAAACAATAAACAAAACACAGCTTAAACTCCTTTCTCACTGCCACATGGACTACCGATATATCAATATATTGATTTTGAAAG
The DNA here is from genome assembly GCA_028566455.1 of Botula fusca. Classification (NCBI taxonomy): domain Eukaryota; kingdom Metazoa; phylum Mollusca; class Bivalvia; order Mytilida; family Modiolidae; genus Botula; species Botula fusca. The sequence goes on along the minus strand of JAOXYH010058489.1, from coordinate 5,072 downwards.
CAAAACATTAACATTGTACGTTTTACATGTTTTATTTACAAGAATAAAGTTAGTATATATTTTTTCCGAGTAACCGAGTAGCGATTTTAGTATTCGATAATCGCGATCGGATGTTCGATCGAGTAACCGGTTGACATAGACTGGTAAAATCCAACCGCATGCGAGGAAAGAACTTTATAACTGACCTAAATGTAGGAGATGAATGTTATACAGGTGAGGAAGGCATTGTCGCAGGCTTTAAAAAGCACTTCAGCGAATTGGCAAGAGAGGGCAATAACAATACAACTATGGACCAGCAATATCACTGTCCAGTACGAGACAAAAGTTATTCATAGTATGATTCAGAATAAACATGTTCCCGAGGTAACAGTAGAGGAAATTCAAGATGCCATCAAGTCAGTAAATAAAGGAAAATCAGCTGATATCCATGGTGTTACCATTGAGCATATCATAAACGCAGGGCCTAGTATGGAAAACCACTTGCTGCAAATAATAAACACAATTCTCCAATCTGGCCGCATACCAGACATTCTAAAGACTGGTCTATTGACACCTGTATACAAAAATAAAGGCAGTAAAACCGAGGCAACTGATTATAGAGGCATTACAGTACTACCAGTGATTAGCAAGATTATTGAAGCCATCATTACGACAAGAATCAATCCCTATGTACTCGGTACTCAGAACAAGGTACAAAGAGGTTTTACAAAAGGGTCGTCGCCAATGAACTCAGCTCTGTTGGTAGAAAAGGTCTATAGGGAGTCAAAAGACAACAACACCGAATGTCTTGTCCTGCTCGATGCAAAGTCTGCCTTCGACGTAGTAGTACACAGCCACCTTATGAGAAGGGTATACCACTCTGGAATACAGGATAGGCATTGGTCACTAATCAACAGTATGCACCAGAATGCTACGAGTGTGGTTAAATGGGAAGGGAAGATATCAGAATCGTTCAGCGTCTGCCAACGAGTACGACAAGGTGGGATTCTTAGTACCTACTTGTACAAGCTCTATATTAATCCGCTACTAGACAGACTGGAGATGTCTTCATTGGGTTGTAAAGTTGGTAACATCTTGTGTAACACAAGCGCCTGTGCAGATGATGTGGCATTAATGGCAACCTCGCCAACCGACATGCAGGTACAGATCAATATGGCACATGACTTTGCAGCAATGGAAGGATATAAATTGCAGCCAAAGAAAAGCGTGAGCCTCCATGTACGACCCAAGCAATCCAGGACCAAGTATCCGTCGAAAACCTTTTTGTTGGGCGAGGACGTCATGGCAAGTGTTGATATAGCTACACATCTGGGAATACAAAGAAACTGCACAATGAATGACAACATCATCAAAAATATTGATGAAAATATATCAAAAGCGAGAAGAAGTGCCTACGGACTGTTTGGTGGAGGATTCCATGGCGAAAATGGATTGGACCCTGAAACTCTTGTTCATCTCTTCAAAACGTACATTGTTCCAGTCCTTTTGTATGGCATGGAACTCTTGATTCCAAAAGCCGCCCAACTGGAAAGGCTCGAAGGCTACCAAAAGAAAATGTTAAAACAGTTATTATCTGTACCAGCCAGTACACCAGATCCTGCAGTATATCTCCTGTCTGGAATTCTTTCGGTTGAAGCACAAATACACATTAGAGCATTGAACTTCTTCAATAATGTCTGTAATCAGCCTCAGTATAGCTTAGAGAAACAGTTGGCCTACCGTCAACTTGCAATGAAAACCCTAGATAGCAACAGCTGGTTCATTGATATCAAGAGAATCCTTATAAAATATGGATTTGAAGAAGTAGAGTCCTATTTGGAGCATCCAGTCCCAAAAGGCCAGTGGAGCGCTTCCGTCAAGAAGAATGTTAATGATTATTGGATACAAAAATTTACATCATTGATACCATTTTACTATGGACTAAGATATCTCAACAGCAGTGACTTCCGTCCTGGGAAAATGCACCCATTACTGGCAATAAAATGCTCCTCAGCAAGGGAACTTACGAGGATCCCACCAAAACTCAAGATGATCACTGGTACATACATTCTACAACCCTTCAGAGCCAAAATATATGGGGGAGTTCACAACAGTAATTGTACACTTTGCCAGGAAAACGAAGAGACGCTGGAACACTTCATTTTAGAATGTCAGATACTGGAACAAATTAGAACCCCTATCCTGTCTACCATTGGGACTATATTAGCCGGAAATACAAGACTGATATGGGATGACATGCCAACTCAACTGAAGATGCAAGTTGTACTGGATATTACGAAATTTGATAGAACAGCTAAGATAAAGCAAAGTACTAAGGAACAAATTGAATATCATGCCCGGCGAATGCTATTCCTACTCCATAGTACACGTTATAAGATGGTTATTAGCCAGGAGAAGAAAAACAGAGAACTCAATGCTGTTAGTGTGGAGAGGGGGTGGCCGGGGCTCTCAATCCATTTTTCTTACCAAATTTGACTTAACTTTTCCATTTTTGTTCAGTAAATCTTATTGCTATTTATTGTTTCTGTGAAGTCATATACAAGGACAGTTTAATATAGATTTTAGGCCGTTAAATTTTTATATTTTTACCTTTTAAAGGTTAAATGTAAGGCATTTTAATAATATAAGAGCCGTACAGTATATTTTCCTATCTTAGTTTTTTTTACCGATCATATCGCACTAAGCAGCTAAGCGTGGTGTAATTAATGACTGTGAAGATGCATTGAACATTAATTATGGTGATATTTGTGAACATTTAGTGAGGAAGAACTATATCATAAAGAACTTTTAGTAGGGATAACGAGTGACTTTTAACAAGCAAAGATATTTTTGTAATTGGCTTGTCGGGCCGGTAGTGGCTATTATACCTTTTAAGTGCTAAGTGTATTTTAATAACTTTTAGCTCATATATGTTTTAATCGTGAGTGTGAGTGCGTTTTACAAGTTACTGTATATAATTCAACTGATACCGAAAGGATCATTCCAACTGTGAATAACCTAGTGCTCTACAACGAATTTCATCTGTACATATTGGTGGAGGGATTGTTAAACGTACCCAAGTTGAACTTTGAACTATGTCGTAGTTCCCTCCTATGGCAGGAGCACCGCTGTTTCTGTCAGGAAACGGCGTAGGAATAATAAATTGTTAATGCACTGTACACTAAATAAAGTATTTTATCCTCCACCAGGCTTATTTACATTGGACGTATATACAATGTTCATTAAATTCTCTCATTCCATCTGAATCCATCATCCATTGACTGTAATCGCAAAAGCTCCCACCCCAGTTCAAAGTTTGTGTTTTAAGTTACGACAGTAGCTTTGCTCGTTTCTGTACAAGATTGTAACAAAGCCCACGTGTTAGTTTTTCAATTCTGATGAGTTCCTCTTTTTGAAGAAAGTGGACACTGGTACAGTCTATAGTTAGTTTCGTTAGGTTTGAATTATCGTAAAAAAGTTCCTGGAGCAAATCCAATGAAATTTTTCTATCGTTATGCAGGTATTTCTGTAGTTCGTTCAAATATTTCACTCGAACACAGTTAAGCAACGGGCAGACAGCCAAAAAGTGAGCTACGTCCTCTGACTCCTTTTGGCATAATTTACGATTTTGGTTGACTACGGCCATCTCATTAATACTCTGCCAGTTCCCCGAACTTATAGGACCAAAGCCTGGATGCAAATTTGCTAGACCACAGCTTGGCCTATGGACAGAAATAAGTTTCAGACCGGCCGATCTATCATGTCATGGGTAAAGGCAGGGTGTAATTGAGCTCCATTCAGTCAGAACTGTTCCAAGGTTTTGGTTGACGACGGCCATCTCATTTATACTCTCCAAATTCCAGGAACTTATAGGGCCAAAGCCTGGATGCAAATTTGCTGGACCACAGCTTGGCCTATGGACAGAAATAAGTTTCAGTCCGGCCGATCGTGTCATGGGCATAGGCAAGGTGTAATTGAGCTTTGTGCAGTCATAATGTACTAAGGTTTTGGTTGACTACGGCCATCTCATTTATACTCTGCCAATTCCCCGAACTTATAGGGCCAAAGCCAGGATGCAGATTTGGGTGAGATCATCAGATATAATTTTAAAAGGGGACCAACCAAGGACTATCCCTGCCAAGTTTGGTCCAAATTGGCCCACTGGTTTCAGAGAAGATTAAAATGGAAAAGGTTAATGAGAGACGGACAGATAACAGATGCCTAGTGGTCAGATGAGCTAATATGGCCACATGTGAAAATAAAATAAAACAAAATATGAAGAATTTATACATTCTTCAATTTTATTACTTACAATATTCCAAACTTTCAAGCATGTGAATTGTTTACAAATAGTTAAAGCAAAAAAATTGATTATAGTCCTTTTTAGAAACTCATTTCCGGAATTTTGAATTTGACTCTAAAAATATAATTTTATGAAGGTCAACCAAGAGTCAGGGAGCAGCAGTTTTATATCCCTGTCAATTTAAACGTTATATTTGCTTTATGTAACTTTAAGAATTATTCATGATTGTTTTGCTCCCAACATACTTGTAATCAAACCCAATTTTAAAGCTGGAAATGCTCATATTTTGAAGAAATACGCAATTTTCTATTTACTTCTCTTCGTTGCTCAGTACTGCACTGAACCTGTATTAGTATCAGTGCAATACCCAAGGCAAATAACTCGAAATTTTAGAGTCGGATTTGGGCTTCCAGAAATGAGTTTCTAGAAAGGGCTATACTCCCTGATAACAGACTATAATGTTGTAATATAAACTGATCACTGCAAATTACCATAAAGGTCAAAGTTAAGGTCACGGTGACCTAAATTTTTTTATATATTTATTTTATTTTTTCTCTTCCAAATAATACATATAAATATTAGAATTTTCTTAGTGTTATACAGACATCTATAGTTATATTATAAACAAAAAGTACAATAGTCACAAGACAAACAAGAGGCTCTCAAAGAGCCTGTATCGCTCACCTGGGCCTTTGCAAAAATTAACAAAAAATTTTTTGTTGGAAACTTCCTTTATGTATTTCACTGCACAAGTTAATTTTTGCTGGTATAAGAGGTAAAGAATATTTCA
>JAOXYH010058381.1:0-11165 GCA_028566455.1 Botula fusca | reverse complement strand
CTGTTTGATGAAACGGATTGAATTAGTGCTTTGCATGCTGATATTTAGGCTTAGTATTATGTTTCAAAATTGCTTTTAGTATGTCTTGCTTAATGCTTTATGTTTTATGTATTGCATGCTATGTCTCCATGTCTAGTGTTTTGTTATGTGTATTCGGTAAAAAGCTCGTAAGAGCTTATGTTATTTGTTGCAATGTCACCGAATCAAAATAAAGCTTTCGTATTATTTGTATTTGTAAGAGGCATTATAACAAAGTTTTACAGTATATGTATATCCAGGGATTAATGCATATGGCCATATTATGCATCTCTTGTTCAACAGCATTTAATAACAAATTACCATAACTTTTATTGCCAATTATTATAATAAACAATTAAATTTGAATGATTTGCAACAATGAGAACAATAAATATCAAAATTCATTAATACATGTATAAATGTCCAATTTACATGTAAAATTAAGACTCTATTAACTGTTTTACAAATATAGGAGCATGTAATTTTAAAAGGATAACTTAGCTGCTGTCAATATGTCCGGGCAAATAAAATGGTGAAAATTTTGAATAAAATGACAACATTAAGTTGTAATCATTTATATGGTAGTATCAATCAATCGTCACAATTCCACAAATTCTACACTTCCATCTAACCAGTACATGTACTCTATCATATCTGTGGCACAAAAATGTGTACACTCGACTCGCACCCCTGTGTGATAAGGTTTGTCATTTACCTAAGCAAGGCTGGCAGTTCCCTCCAGGCTCTCTAAGCTTCCTTTATACTGGTTAAAGTGCTGAAAGTGGCATTAAAACGTCAACCAATCAATCAATTCATCTAACCTTATGAGGGTTGCAGCAGATTGGACTAAACTTTGCAGATCATAGATTATGCTCCCCCCTTTTTTCTGACATATTACCTCCCCTGATACATCTGCGTGCATTCAACAGCCAGCGATGATGAAGCAGACAATTTAGATACAAGAAATAATTGGACTTCTTGACTTCATGATCTCTGTGAAAGAGAGTTAGAGATATTGATGATAATTGTAAACTTATCAATCTCCTGCAACTGGCATGTGTTCTAAATTATTTATAATGAAGTGTTCAAATCATATAAATATTGAGTTAATTATACTCAACTTGAAGTAAAATTCACAAATCAAATCAAGTCTTACTGTGCAGGTTGTGTGGGTCAAGATCAAAAGCTGTCTTTGCGTATTTATAAATAATTGATTAATATTAACATTGTATATAGACCAGAAATGGGATTTCCTACATGTATTATAAACTATATGAAACTGTACTCTACATATGAGCAACTTAACATGTTAATTAAATGTAAGAAATTACTTAGTAGTGTGGTTTCACCATGCAGTTAATTTGCAGAAAAACTAAGTTGAATTTTAACTTTATAGTTGTATATGTACAAGAAAAAACAGGACAACATACATGTACACCAACTTTTGTGCAATTAGGCTATAGTACATGTAAAAAATTTTTAGATGTACCGCAAGTTTATGGGTTTTAAGCCTTAGAGGCCAAATGACATTCCCTGAAAAATCTTGAATAGAAAAAAAAGAATGCAACTAATTGCATTTTTTCAGTTCATAAAAATCTTTTTTCAAGTTCATGAAAATCTTCACTGTACATATACAAAATGTACATGTATGTAGCTCAAGTAGATTAAAATTCCAATTACTGCCATAAAAAAACAACATAATAGTACTTCAATTAATTCATGCATACTTTTGAAAATCAATAAGTAGGTCAAAACTGAAATATTTTCAAGTACATGCATAAGCATGTCTAAAAGGAAAATTAAATTTCTGAATGTACAGGCCAATTTAAAATCCTTAAAAGGCAATACACATTTTGATAATTTAAAGGACCTTGAAAGTCACAAATGTTTTCCTGATTGGCTTTAGATTTTTAAATGAGACTGGACATTATTTTTTTTACAAACAAAATTCCAGTTATGAAAAGGAAACCTTAGGTTTACACTGCAGATGATTTTTTTCAATCCATAATTAAATAATTTAACTGTACACTGACACTGCATGTACACATGGACAACAGGTGTACAATGCAGGTCCTAGTCATGAATGGGTGAAATGAACAGCTAATGGTCAACTGAGCATAAGAGCAATTAAACATAAATTTGTCTTGGATACATGTTCATATATGTATTACGAACAATTTCCTTTTGATCCACCCTTGCTCCTCCTTCAAGAAACAATATGGGGTTAAAGCACCAATGAGCTAGTACCATGCATCCCACCACTAAAAGTGGTGTTAAAATAACATCTAAATGCTAGGGTATGACCTTGAATGATGAACAGTTATGTTAACATTATGAGGCAAGATCCAAGGCCAAGGGGTTTAATGCCACTTTCAGCAGTATTTCAGCTATATTGTGGCAGCCACTTTTAGTGGTAGAGGAAGCTGGAGTGCCCGGAGAGAACCGCCGACCTTGGATAGGTAACTGACAAACCGTATCACGTACAGTTACAAGTCGAGTGCACCCTTTTTGTTGTTTACAAAGGGGAAAAGGGGGGGGCATGAACTCACAACCCAGAGGTGATAGGCTACAGTGATCACACAGAGGCAAACCAACTACATGTACCTTAACCATTCGGCCACCCAGGCCCCGAAAAATCTAAAGAAAACACTAAATTCCAATCTACATTTTACCAGATGAACATGTATTTGTATAATGTGGTACAATGTACATCTATTTTGAACATTTAAAATTGAAGCAAAAGTACAATTTAGTTTGTCTTTTTTACTCCAATTGTAACAGCTTGTACACATATACACTGTCCCACTGTATATAAAAAAACAACTGTACCCAAGGAAAGGTCAAGAATACTGAATACATCCTCAGCTGTTGCATTTGACCAGTAATAAGTTTCTGAGTCATTCATTGATTCAGACCATAACTGGGAATTTATGGATATTTAGGGGGCAAGGAGTATTTTCGTGATCCCGTGATTGACCACTTTTAATTTACCTGATTCATGATAGAGGTGGTTTGTAATCGTGATTGGCATTTTTGGCAAAAAGTCGTCCGTGATCCAAAATTTTGCATAATTTGTGATTCGTGATCGGTGGAAGTTTTTTTACGTGGTTTGTGTAGAGACCCCCTTTCCCCCTCATTTACATGTAGACCATAATACGTTTGTACAAACTAAATTTCACACCTACAATTATCACCTTGAAAAGTCAAAGCCTATCATTTTCCATTGCTCATCAATTTCAGATCATGTGACAAAACACATCTGTGTACATTTTTTTCTGATAAACAATGTACATAACTTCACATTTGTAGATTTATATATTTCATAAAGTTATGATTCATTGTCAACTGAATATTGTTGTGTTTATATCTTTTCCTATTTTTACAAATGTGCATCTGTAAAACGGTCAATAAACCTAAAGCCTGCATGCATTGCAACTGCAACCTTGTGCTACTTTAATGGGATACTTAATGCACAATCAATTGCAAATTCACAGTTGGTAAACTGTAATAGCATATGTTCATGTAAAATGTGTCTAGGGCATTTGGCCAGTTGTCAGTGGAAAATGAGGGGGAAGCCTATTTTTGTGATGCTGTGCTGGGTCCAGATGGGCCTTTATTTAGCTGATTCGAGACTGACGTAGTCTGGAAATCCATGACTGGAATTTTTTTTTGGGAGAAGCGGTCAATAACTGAAAAATATGTGATTCTTGATCTGTGGAACTATTTTTATGATTTGTGATCAGATGCCCTCCCCCCTCAAAAATCTTTGATAGATTCAAATACTTTTACCTCAATAAATTGTTAAGTAGAGGACAAAGTCAGGAGAATGTATATGGCATTAGGGTCTGTTGGATTTCCACAAATCATGAATTCATGTAAAAATTTTCAGTAAGTCAGTAGCTATATTTTGCTCAGGTGTAATGTTCAGGCTTCAAAAGAAATGCGATATACATGTACATGTACGAGTACTTGTCTCCCGTCTCCCATGAAGTACAGGTGCTATCACTTTTGGACCTTTGGGTTCCATTTGATTTCTCTATCTTTTGGACCCAAGAGCATCACAGAGACAATGAAGAAGGTACACATGTACATGTAACTCCAAAAAATACATATATGTCTGACCCATAGAATTGGTATTATTATTACTATCTCTGATCTTTTTCTCTCAACATTTGGTATTGCTATTAGTTTGCATTACATTGTACACGTACCTATTAACAATGGAAAAATGTATTAAGGTCAAAACAAGCCCGTCTCCATGGTAAGAAAGGAGCAAATTATGGTAAACAATCATATTTTTCCCCATTTTTAATATCTTGTGTCACATTTCTTATGATTTATGAAATCAACATCATTCCGTCCCACATCTACTACCAGCTTCTGAAATGTATCATATTTTACAGGGTTAATTGAGGACAGCTATGAAATATTACTATCTCTGTTAACTACAGGAAAAAGTAGGTCATCTCTTTACTACACAAGAATGTTGTAGTATTATACTGAACATTCTTGTAATGTTTGTATCTGTCTGTCTCAGGGGACCCCACAGGGGATTACCAGCAAAAATAATCTAAGATTGTTAATTCCTCTAGAGAGCCGTCTGGGATCAATGTATATATATAATTTTGAAGACTTTCATCACTTATCAATAAATTATCCAAGTGAACATGATGATGCAGGGACTTATGTTAAAAGGGGGAAATGCAGCAACCCCCAGTGTATCCTTAATTATAGTAAAAGGAAAATTACAGTGGGTCAATTTACCCTGGCCTGGATAATTATACCCACCCAAATCGGTCACAAAATGTGTTCCGTTTCAGAGAAAAAGGCAAAGGCAAATATCTCTGGTTCTGACTGTTTGTGTACATGTCAATATCATAACATCAAATAAAGCATTTTGTTTTTTTGACGGATTATAAAGATTTTAATTTCTATTAGGTGTTATTATGAAATGTACATTGTAGTTGGGCATTTTTTTGGCATTATATATATAACCACATCAAAGGGTTTGGCAAAACATTATGATGTATTTTTTTTTCCTGAACATCAATGTACATAATACCGTTGGTAGGTGTGTTATGACTACCTGAAATGTTTATATGCGTTGTCATAGAAATAAATAACATAGCAAAAAATATGACACAAAACATCTTTTTGATGGAATGCGAGTCATTCAGCAAGTTAACCTTATCTTTTTAATTTGAAAAAGAAGATGAATTTTTATTCTTTTCTGGAATTCATGAAGAATGTTCAATACGCCATACATGATAAAAGTGATGCTCTGTAGAGGAAAGAAGATAAAAATACAACATACATGTATGAAGAGATCATACAGGGTTTATCATGTTTATACAGTGCACAGACAAACCGGAAATAAAAATATCATTTCACAATGAACAAACTAATATTTTGCTAGTAGCAGTTGCTTTTTAATGAATTAATTTGCATGAAACATGGTGAAAAATTATAATGACGTTACGTTAACTAGTAACTGCAAATATGTTGAACAAAAATAACCGATCTAATGAATGAATAGTAAGAAATGTTCAGGAAAAATAAAATAAATAATGGCATGATCTTTATCTCTGTATGTGCATATTCATGTACATTATATGTAGCTATATACAATGTACATTGTATACATGTTATAAACATTTGGCCTCTAGTCATTCCACAATTACTCATATGGTAAATTTGTAATACATTTGTTATACATGTACTTTTCACTTTAACCTACCTGTCAATCATTTCAAGTCATTATTCAAGCATTCAAATCCAAATATGTACATGTATAAATAATATACATGTTTACCAGTATGCAAGCACTGATCTATAAATTTAGTACATACAAACTTGGTATATTTTTAATTTCTTTTGACAAAATATTTACATTTACATATATATGTGCATGAATGACTGAAGACCTTATACATGCATTTTCAAAAACATAAACACTGCAACAATGGTTCTTGGTAACTGTTTTTGACTGGTACTGGATTCAGGGTCAATTAAATTGTTAGACATTACAAAGTTGTATATATGTGTACTGATATGGGACCCACCAAAGTGGAATCCTTCTATGAACCCTACCAAGGAATTATCTAAATCTAACCCAAAGTTCTAGGTAACTCAGCTAAGTGAGCCCTAGACAATGTACTAAAATTTCTGTATTTTGGTTTAATAGGATCAGTTCAATTGCAAGATTCACCAAAACTAAATTGGCAAATTTTTTAATAATGAATTGGGATTCTGCAGCCATTACGGCAAGACTTCCATTTGGCACCCCCACTCATTAGGTCTACGCTTTATTCCGTTATAGGTCTAATGAATGGGGGTGCCAAATGGAAGTCTTTCCGCCATACCACCTTCAGCATTGTAAACAGACCAACAGACCATGAATGCAGCTATTCTACTGGTGTTTAGTGTCACAGCCATATTTTGATTGGTTCAGTGTCGTGAGATTTTATAGTGTGAACTATATAGATGATGTCCCTTTTAAAGACGAAAGTGAACTACAATGTACATGTACCTGTCTACATCACTCAACATTCCAGTCCCCCCTCCACTGATGAAAAAGCTCCCTCCAATGACCAGAAATGTATACTATGACTTTGAGATGAAGAACAGCAATAAAAGCGCTGTTTTGACAAGTGCTTGTAGGTACTTTGTATCATGAATTTATACACCATATCCCTTCTTTTTCCCTATGATATATGTACATGTACCTTATTCTTGTTCAATAATTAGCAATATATACATGTATTGAACTGAATTTCAGCACCCTTGCACATCAAAGCTCTTGACAAGATAAAATAATCTATAAAACACTTATTAACTTGTGTAAAAGCTACATTTTGTGTGAGTATTAACATTATAGACCGAGAACAACAGGAAGACAGAGATAATACGCTTATAATTTCAGGAAATCCTGTTTAAAACAAAACTTTGATCTTAGGATGTTTCTTGCATGTGTGCATATATATGTACTTAGTAATGAGCAATATTATACTTACTACATAATTTTTTATTGATATGTCACAATAAAAAAATGTCATATTTAATTTATGAAATGCACAAGGTTCTTGGTATGTGTTGCTTACCACACTGATATGATGGTTGGCCATCATGTATTAATCTTGTATCTACATGTAGGTTATATTATTATGTTACATTTGTTGAATGTCTATGTGACAGAGGGTTATAATTTAGATTTCCATAGTCGTTATTACATATATTATCAATATAATAAACCACATTTGAAAAATAGATGTCAATGTGAAAAGAAAATTCCACTATCAAATATCGGAAACAGAATACCGAAGCAATGCAACAGGTCTGAAGCAGTAATCCAAAATTCGTGAATCCACAGACAAAGCAAAATCACAGAAAGAAACGAGAAAATGCTATATTCATGTTGATCAACATAAATATTGCAGCTATTATCTCAAATTGGTATGAAAAGTTTATTACTGCAGTCCTAGCATCAACATGATCAATGAAAACTGACCATTATCAGGTTGCTGTGAATTAAATTTTGACATTCCTGTGTCCCTCAAATCCACACTGGACAACATCTGGACCATAAAAGGGTTCAATTAAACTAACAGTTGCTAATAAAAAATTGAGCCCATAAACAAAAACAAAATACAAAATCCATTCACCAAATTTTTCTAACAATCAGATGTAGATGACAAAACTTTCCAGTGTCCGACTGTTGATGCACCTGTAGGTGAGAGTCATACAGGTGGGATACATGTATGCACAGATGAACAGGAAATAAAAATGTAATTTCACAATGAAAGGGAAAAATTTGGCTTGCACCTTGCAATTTATTAATTTGCACAAAATATGAAGAATAATAAACTTCCAGCATGAAACTACATTGTACATTAGCACATAAAACAGAAACTGGGAACATCTTGCATGAAAACAGCCCTGTACCTCCTGAACAGATCCTTGAACTGAAACTGGATAGTAGGGATACATTATTATACCTGATGGCATGCAGCTGATGGCATGACTGTATCTCTAGGTGATAAATGAATGCATTTTTTTCTGAAACCTTTAAAGTTGATGTGTTTTAACTTGTACTATCTGATGATAATTTCAAAGTACCAACTTTCATTCATATTTTTGCATTTTCAACTTCAGGGAGCAAGGGCTTGCTGATGCATGTACATGTGTACACCCCAAGACCATGCATACCATGTGCATTTCTTCACTGCCACTGGCTTGAACAGCTGTTGAAGGGGCTGTCATTTGCATGTTCAGGTAATCTGGACATTAATCAGTTTGCACACGCATATATCAAATCGACCATAAACAATTCACAAACGTCAGATACAGTGATGATGCACACAATTTTGTGTTTGTCCATTCATACATTGAGCTGTCAAATCTGCCATATCGTGCAGGGGTACAGCAGGGGGGAAATATTATTCCCGGAAATTGACTTAACTTGTGGCTAACACTGTCACAACAGTTTGAAAGTGGTTGACAATTTACTTTACAAACCTGTTGCCATCTGTCCTCTAATGACGGTTGTGCAGAAAAATATCCTGTGTCGTGAACAACTTGCAGCTCCCGAAAAATATTTCCACTCGGCAGAACATCCATCTTGAAAAGTTGAGTCTCGGCTGATTGCCGGTCTTCCGTACAAGAAGATGTGCACACTAAAGTGTTGATGTGATGTGATACACTAAACAAGCATCCATCAATGAATGATTGTGGTAATATGTCACTCAAGCATTTAAATCAACTTTTTTGCGAACGTTTTTTTCATAGTTGGAACTCTAAACACGCTTCGATTTTGTATATTATCATTCGGAATTTACCTTTGGCCAATCAGGTAAAAGGTTACGTCCTCAAAATATTTGAAGAATGTTGATTGACCAATGAAAATGCTCGATATGAGCTGTCACTTGTTAGTGTTGCCCTTTATGGATATAGTGATTTTGTCTATATTTGGCGACCTATATAAAAGCATAAATTAGACATGGTTGTTTCATTTCGTCTTAGCTGACTCAGAGAGCACATGTCGTTGTTGAAAAACATTTTGAAATATCTATAGTTATGAAAACTGTGTTCGATGATTAATATTTAAGAAGTCACGAATTTTCTTTTGAAATAATAAATATTAACCCAGTTATTAGACTGGAACATAGAGCAAGTTTATCAACTGAAATGTCGCCATATCGTTTGGGAAAATGACATTTCTTCTCAGTCTTTGGCGCCCGAGCTTTGGCGGTAACGGCGAAATCCGATAAAGTTAAAGTTAAAATTTCAAGTAAAAATATGAAATGTGACATACATTTTTTTCCATGTACATGTATATTAGAATATGGTAAATAGCGAATACCAAAGTTTTATAAGTCTGCATCTTACCAAGTGATTGCCGCATTTCTGGGGAAAATGATACCGGGACATGGTATAGGCTTGTGGAATGTACGAAACCAACTAAAAATTTATTTTCTTTTCTTTTATTTTTATTTTAATCAGAGACATATAAAAAAATCATGGCTTATTTCTAAGAGAGACAACTCTAATTTGATCAAAAGTACATTGGAATCAAGAATGAACATAAGTGGTTCTTTTTCCAGGAAAATAATTTGTGTGTATTTGCTGTTCCTTGGATATACTGTGACCTGAAAACAGTTCAGTGAGATAGACAACCAACCAACCAAGTTAATTTCACCCCATATATAGAACAGTTCCCGGATAGAACTCCATAGTATCTGCCAAGGCAGTTGAAATTTCGACCGATCTTTCTTTCAAACTTTCTGATTGTGAACTTTCCCTTACTTAGTAGGTGCTATTTCACAATTGATTCGTTACTGTCGTGCCTGGCCTGTGATATGTACAGTGACTTTCTAAACTGTAAGTCATATAAACGTCTTGGTCAGCCGGGTAATGTTGAGCATTTGTTAAAAGTTATCACTACAGTTCGAAATTCTATATGGTTGTTATCATGATTTGTATAGTCGATACAATGTATCTATCTCACAAATGCGACAAATATCCTGTTAGATTTCTCGTGTTACTGGATCTGACATCTCACCGGATAAGGCATTTCACCCGATATTGCCAATTGCAATGTGACGGATGCCGTTGACGGAGTAGGACATGCTTATCATTCCAGAGCACCTGAGGTCACTCACCCCCTTTTTGTCAGTTCGGGTGCCGTTAAAGGTGCAGGACATGCTCACCTTTCCAAAGCACATAAAGTCATTCCACCACCTTTATTGAGATTCACATTGCTAAGGTTTTGGTTCTTGTGTGGTCTTTTTCACAGGCACTTGAATTCCGGACCCCCCCCCCCCCCGTTTTCCTAATTTGGTCTCAGGAGGGACTAAATTAGGGAAAATAGGAGGTCCGGAATTCTCGAGCCTGTGGTCTTTTTCTGTTTCTTTTGTTTGCTGTATTTTATTAGTTTTATTGTCTTTTTTGTCAAGTTCTAGTCCTCGTGTTTTGCGTCACCGGATTCACATATTGTATGAGGGTCTTGATGGGGGTATTTCATATTCTGTATTCATTATTTTTTACCCATATTTCTGTTTTCATTAAATTTTTGGGCAATTATGCTGTATTTAATTTTTTACCTTATTATTCTATAATTAGTAATTTTTGGTGCATTTTTCTCTATTTAACGGACGTCAAATGATTTTCTATAAGCTTACCCCGACCTTTTTGGTCAGGTGGGCTGAAAATTTCTTGATGCTTTTTTTTTTTTTTAAAGCTCACCTGACCAGGAGCAATGGTCATCTTTTGTTATCAAGTAAATAGCAAATAAGTTCTCACGAATTTGTCTGTTAACTTTGAACTTTGCTGATTTTGGCAATACAAGTTTCGGTTTAGTACAGATTCAGAAAGCAAAAACTTAAGACACTTGTAAATCAAATGTCGGAACAACATGAACCTCCACGCATAGAAATGAAATCAGGTGCTCCGAAGGGTAAGCATGGAAAATCAAATGTCGGAACAACACGAACTTCCCCATGTAGAAGTGAAATCAGGTGCTCCGGAAGGGAAAGCATGACAAATCAAATGTCGGAACAACATAAATCCCCAGACGTAGAAGTGAAATCAGGTGCTCCGGAAGGGTAAGCATGGCAAATCAAATGTCGGAACAACACAAACTTCCGCATGTA
>JAOXYH010058271.1:0-11165 GCA_028566455.1 Botula fusca | reverse complement strand
CAAATATAAAAACTAATAAAATCTTACACAGTTAACACATGTAGAAGGAATGATTTTCACTGTATTTTCCCGTTTGTTTCAGGTATATCTTTTTGATATCAACGTCACACAGGGAAAGGAAACAACTCTAGAATTTCGGGAAAAATACGGAGAGAACAATGCTGTCTTTGTAAAGTGTGATGTTTCTAATGAACAGCAACTAACAGGTTAGATTTTGACTAATCTCAAATCTGACAATCGATATCTATCACATATAAAAATTTACAAAATGTGATGTAAATGTGTTTGTATAAATATGATTAAACTTTATATACACTAGTACTTCAGCTACATCGTGGAGGTCAGTCGTAATGTCAGCGTAATTTGAATTTCCCTGAAGGAAATCACTAACTGTCATAAGCTGAGTTCACTCTTTAGTAATTGTTGAAATAAAATACAGAGAATATAAATTCGTTGTCCAAACACACATGTCCAAACACAACAGCCATTTAAGCCATGTCCAAACAATCTGTGGACATCTCAAACCAACAATCCGCAAGCAAATCAAATAAAACTAAACAACATGGCAGTAGTGATAAAGGAATGACCGCACAAATCAGTGGACATCTCAAACAAACAATCCATGAACAGCGCATAGAAAGCAGAACAACATGGCAGCAGCCACAAAAGTATGCCCGAACAATCAGGGGACATCAAAAACTAACAATCCATCAACAAAACTGAATACACAGTTCCTGATCGACCTGTGATATCAGTTGAATTACTCAGGGTAAGTTGGTATGAATGATAATACGTAAGACAAAAGCTGGTACCAGGAAGAGAAACCTACATCGTACAGTGGTAAAATCGGTCGTAGGTACACCATATGGAAACTGTGTGTCAGTATTTGAATATTCCGTACACCGTATGGCAAGGGTGTGATGTCATTTGGACTACCAAAGTCAGGTAAACGAAGGTATTTTGTATTCAGATGATATATCATAAAAATTGTAATATCAAACCTAAAACATCTTTTCGATATCGTTAATTTGTATACATTATAAAACCCCGAACCGAATCTCAAGGCTGATGTTTACATATCAACGATTAAACTTGATATGCCACGAATGAAATTAGGGATAAGGCGATGACACAGTAATGAATTGTTCCCGAGATTTGTCCGCAAAACAAAAAATACGCAAATTGTAAAACAAAATCAAAAAAGAGACATCAATCCGGGGTGAAAAGGTCGACTCAATACTGACCACCTATGTTAAAACAGAGTAACGTATCTGTAACGTCTGCACTCAGACCTCTTTCTGGATGCAAAACAGGGAGAAAAAACGATTATCAATCAAATCAAAATTGAGCCTTTAGCAATGCATTCGTGGTAATATTATGAAGATCTTGTTTGTCAATGTACAATCTTACTGAAAAGAAATCGTGCGGATTACGTTGGCGAACTGCCATACAGGCGAAAAAACTACTTTTGAAAAATTGGATATAAAGCATACGGTAACGACTGTAATGAAAAATACAGTTAAAATGATCTGTACATTTTAACAAATGCTGAAATCTAAACATAGTCAAATCAACCAATTACCATTTGAAGTTGTGGTGAATGATTTATATTTAAGATGTAATTGTTCGTTCTATTTTTCCTAGACTCTTTCAATGAGGTTGTGGAGCAATGTGGATACGTTTCAGTGATGGTAAACAATGCTGGTATCCTAGATGAAAATTCTTTTGAACGGTGTATTCAAGTCAATTTAGTAAGTTCTGGAGTGTATTAGGGGTATGCAACTAAATATTTTATCTTTCCAAGATGACCAACTATCTAGCCACGGCGAGTTAATTAATATAATGCTGCACCGACCAACTATCTCGCAATCTTGCCGTTGCAACTTACTCTCTCGTGATTGTAACTTTCTATCTCGCTATGGCAACTAACTTTCTCACTGTGATCAGTTAGTAATTAATTTTTGCATATTTTGCTTGGATTAGATCGCTGCTACTCAATGGATTGGGCGGATTAGGTTTGCAGTAAATTCGCAAAAGTTTCTTTCAGACGAATATCTTTATCCAAATTGAAAAAACGAGTGGCAAACCCAAGTGAATTTTTCTTCTGATATATTAAAAAATAACCATTTATACCCACTGCTTCAACACTAATGATATCGGAGCGAGAAGCTTGTGTCATGCTGATTTTAAGCATTACATTACACTTTCCCATTTAAGAGCCACTTTCTAGAAAAACCATGAAAAATCGTCCAGATGCAAGGTTTTGACTTTACAGAAGCACATAGTTTAATATGCCTATTTGACACACTGTAGCGAAAGAAAATTAATCTTGTAGATAATCAAAAGATAATCGAGATATAAGCGCCATCTGATTTCTAAATATAGTAGCAAGGGTAGTTTCAAATTATGCATCACAACTGTTACAAAAAGTGAGGTAGCAATAGTAATATTTGACCTCAATTGGCACGTTGCACATTTTTGGAAAAAATGGGAAAATTACGTAAGGTACAGTATCTCCGTCGGAATGAATGATTGCCTCTATTCCTTGAGAATTACTTTGAAGCGGCGCATCTAGGTGTGATTATAACTACTTCTCTTTCTTAAATGGTATACACAATGTAGTTATTTGCAGCATGGTTGCACCTCTCTATAACTACTTCTCTTTCTTAGATGTAATACACAATGTGGTTATTTGCAGCATGGTTGCACCTCTATATAATTACTTCTCTTTCTTAAATGTTATACACACTGTAGTTATTTGCAGCATGGTTGCACCGCTCTATAAGTATTCGTGTTGAGGTAACTTTCGCAATTTTACGGAAGAAGCGGAGATCGAAACGAAGTAAGTTGCAAAAAAAAATAACTGATTGCGTTGTTAAGCAACTGACCGTGTAAAACAGTAAGTCGCAAAATGATAAAAAAAATAAGTGCATGCCCCACGTACGCTTCCGGAAAAGTTACCTATAGAACATAATAGCTACCTTGTTTGTCGCAGTTAATTGGACATTTTACTCATTATCTCTTTCCCCTGAAATTTGAGTTATAGAATATTTATTATTTGTATTCTGATTTGGGAGACATATAGCAGTTGAGTTTTTGTTTCTCATTTTAAGCTTCTAAAATAAGTTAAACCTTTCGGAGTAGAAAGGTAGAACAGGGAATAATAATATCACCGACACAGTAAATTCTTCAATAGCGGTTAGATTTACTTGTTTAAGTTCGGTATTGAAACTAGTCATAAAGATTGTTGAGAATAACATTAATTACAAATAAAATGCAAACGTGTAGAAGTGTCATGAAAATCTGTTTCGATATTAAAGGTGAAAGCCCGAAAGAAGTGAAGCAAAGTGAAAAAGATGTTTCTGTTTTGTCTAACTGTACAGGCGTATTTTTCTTTTGAAAAGTCAAGTGTAGACCTTCCAGAAATTACTAAACTGTTTGATCGCCAGTTTCATAGTGCACGTAATATCATACAAATATGGTAAGATTGCAGTGCATGAAACTATTTATTATCACGACAGTACTGTGATATATCTGTCAGAATAATAAAAACGCTGTAAAATGGCTGTAAACACTGTTTTATTAGATAAATATTCCAAATATTTTAAGATTGCCACCATTCGAGGTTGCAACTTAGCAATTGATCACATGAGAAAAGATAAAGGAGGAAAAGGAGGGATTATTATTAATACTGCATCTGTTTCAGGTAGGTCATGATAATTAAGAGAACATATTTAGTAACATATACAAGGATTTTTTTTACTTCTCAGTTAAATTTAAGTAATGATGAACACTTATGCACTATGTTAAATAACGATTGACGGGAACTATGATTGATAAGATACCTTATTTATGAAAGCCTTGAAGTGGTAATATTTGACTATTATGACATAGTCTGGTCGCCTTCAGCTAAAAGCCTATAATAGTTGTTAAACAGAATCTTGACAGAATTCCCTGTATGTTTGGGTAAAAATATCAATTGAAAGAATGTTGTTTACTATACTGAGCCGTTTTAGTAACTAAACACAGGATTCTATATGGGTTGTGCTCTGTGCATTTGAAGCCGAAATAACAAGATTTATAAAAATGACATGAGAACCAATTATAATAACTCGTAATTGAAATAACTTTACAGTCAGTATAATAATGATTGTTTGTCATTGACCATGTTGAAATAAGAATGCATAACTTGTGATGGGCAACACTATCTGCCCTAAATACTAAAAACACTTTAGAGACAGTAAATGATAATGCAATCATTATATAATAAGAACATCAATTCGTTTTTTTAGCTTACAACCCTCTGTATCATTTTCCTACGTATGCTGCGACAAAAAGTGGTATATTTAATTTTACAAAGTCATGGGCCGTGAGTATTCATTTTCAAATTTCATATAAATAATTTGTGTACTCTTAAAAGTAACTTCCTTTGTTTCTTTAGTTGGTTATATCTTAGAGTTTTGTTAACATGTTACAGCTATAATTCTCAGTTGTTTCATGAACAGAATATTTATTCATGTTAACGTGTTAAAGTTGTAGTTCTCTGTGTTGTCTGTAACTCAAAGAAACACTGCTTATTTATCCCTTTGGCTGAGAAAGAACGGTAACAAACAAACAAAAAATAGAAAGGCATATTGTTAAGAGAACTATTTAAGTGTCAGCCTGCCTGGGAATCAGGGAGTTGGAAAACATGACTGAAAAAAACCCTGCTGGGATTAATAGTAATATAAGTGTAGGGTGTTATATAATGTATGAAAACAGCATTGATATGGTAACGGAAGATATAAATTATATGAAATGCACTGTTTACTGTTTAAACAGGGAAGATAACTCCATCAATAACACACAGATTCTAACATTCTATGTAAAAATTATCTCGAGTTACCAGAGCCACAGAAAAGAAGTATGTATTGTTCATTTCTTGTTAAGTACCTCTCAAATGTCAAATGTGCATCGTTAGTTGGGAGGGAATTTTTGGTAATGTTTTCCAACTGCTTGATTCTTAAGCAGACTGACACTTAATTTTGACCGTCGACTATACTTAGTTTTTCAAGTAACATCATGGTTAACACAAAGGGTAAATAATTTTTGAAGATTTTAAGTCATATTCCAGCTCTTTTTGATAGTTCATATTTGAAAATGAAAAACATAAACATCTCAATAATGAACATGATAATATATGCCTCATTCTAGACATTCAAATGCTTAATGTTTAATATAAGTAAATAACTATCGAAGTGCCCCAATGATAGCTGCAGTCGCAAGTAAGATCAAAGGTGAGTTTTTATAGGGTCTACTGAATTTCAACTACTAAATCTATATAGAGCCTACATTTCTCGCCTTTTATGCTGAGAATTATGACTTTTCTGAAGGTATTACGCGGAAGCAGGAAATGTGCGCTTTCACTTGGGACCAATAAACGTAATGTATGCTTAGAAGGATCAAAGCTACGACACTGATCAGTTGTTTACTTATCAATACATCCATTCTAACCAAAAAGGTGTTTCTACTAGCAAACGAATTAAACTGTACGACAAAGGTTAAAGAACTAAGCAGCTAAATAAATTTGCAATAATTTCTGTATTGCCGCCAGGACAGTAGGAAAGTTTGGCCGATGCCAATGCTAGTGGATATTAGTCTCCAAGGGTATCACCAGCTCAGTAGATTGTTCTTCTGTACATTCTCGAAATAAAACTTTTAAAGCATGTTTTATTTCCCCAAATTTTAATAAAACTATAGAGTCAAAACCCTCATGCAAAGCTCTCTCTGAAGATGGATTTGGCATCCTATTTAGGGCATTTTGGAATGTTCTCGCTATTACAAATCTTTGATAACAGTCGTGGTCTTCCAAAGTGTAGGTCCCTAGCATCGCTGACGAGTAATTAATTTACGAAATGTGCGCATCGACTGCATCAAAATCGGTATGAACTGTATAAGGAGAAGAAGAGGCGTTGTTATGTTTCTATCAACAGTAAAATGTGCGCATTAGTAATTGTAGTTGTAATTTAAATGTGAAATACTCTAAAATACCTTTTGTACTTTATTTTTACATATTTAAAGAAAAATCCAAAATGTGACGAGTTAGGACTGATTTTCCTCTGTTATTGTCCTGATAGCGTAGACACGGAACTCTTCAGAGCTGCAGGAAAAAGCATATTTAAAGAAGAGTATGAAAAAAGGAAAGACTTACTTACATCCAAGGCTATTCCGTACGTATATATGAAATCACCTTATTATTTGGATACCTACATACAATGACTAACCACGGTGCTTTAGGAAATGTAAATGCAAGTAAAGTCGGTCTCATTACAGTTTAAAACTTTGTAAATTTACAGATAAAAAAAAGGCTTGAAAAGAATATGGTGCATTGGTATATGAAGTGAATATTAATTTCTCATTTGCCCGTTACGGTTTCTCTTTTTACTTGATTGGGCGTGAGTTACATTTCCTTCGTTGTTCAGCATTTTGTTATTACTTTCATTAACTCTGCTAACGAAACCGTGAGTATGAAATGCAAGAAGTGCCTTGTCAAATACCGTAAGTATAGACCCGCCGTGGCGCTTTAGTGCATATCAAGTAAAATAAAATCAATGTTAGCAGTTGTTAAACTTAAGACACACAACTAAGAATTACGAACCCCAATTATAGTTAATAGCTTATTTTATTTTATCTTTTGTGAGCATGAATGCGACGTATTATACTAAATGAATATATGTAAATTAAAATATTTCAGTCTCTGGATAGTCTTACCCAATTATTTCAACTTGATCAGGCTTGTCTTTGTCTAAAGAAATCATTGGTATTAAATAAATGTCAAATGCCATTAATGAAAGGTCCCTCACTATTATCACAGTAATTTCTATAATGTACAAAAGTCTGTTTTTACCAAGAAGAAAATTATGATAAAACTTCATATAGGTATATACTATAGGTTCGGATCATCTCTAATATTTCAGTACTCTCAAATTCAGTGTCATGGCCATTAACTTCAACTCTACCAATAATTATCTAACATTACATAAAAAGAATCGGAGGCAAATAATCAGAAACTGAACATAGCCTCTCATGGTACACATAAAAAAATGGGATGGATAGAACTATTGGTTGTTATGTGTACCCAATCCTTTCCACATGTTCGATTAAAATCACCAACAAGATGAACATTTACTTCATCCAGTAGTGGTCACTCTAATTTAATATCGGCACCAGAAAATCGAAGCAAAAATCCTACATCCGCTAATCTAAGGACAGTGCAACAGTGTGGGAACAGATAACGAGAACTAGAATATGACAGAAAGAACATGTAGCAAAGAAACAAAATAGAAAATAACAATACGACAACAAAAGCACTAGCAATGTGAACTCCCACGAAAAACCGGCAGTGACATCAGGTGCTCCGGTAGGGTAAGCATGCCCTGCTCCGTTAACGGCACCCGTCACATTGTGACAATATCCGGTTAAGTGTCAAGTCCGGTGAGTTTTCAAATCTGGTATGCCGAGATATCTTGTCACATTTGTGAGATAGATACATCGTATTGATCTGTCAAATCATGATGGCGACCATAGAATTCCTGGAGTGATAATATTAACAAAGGCTTAACATGACCCTGACAAAGAAGTTTATGTGACAGCAGTTTAGCTTTGTTTAGAAAGTCATTGTACAGCAGTATCGAACCAAATATGAAACGTAGACACCATATGCCGGGGACGTACTGTTTGTCCCACACTATCGAGAAAGTGATTGCTCATTGTTTATTTTCTACTTGTATCAATCATGCTAATCAAATTATATTAAATCAATGTTTAATTCTTAGTCATATTTGTTTGGTGTATACCCGAGAGGTGCTTTCATTCAAAGATTGTAGCAGAATATTTTTGTTTCCCAAATATGTTTTGACTGGACAATGGGGGCGATCATGATTGACTGGTTCAAAGGGTTATTTGTAGCCATCGAATGAAAACGTGATTCATCGGGTTTCTTTTGTTCAGTGGAGGTCTTTTTGATTAGGACAATACCACAAGGCACACCTTTTTGAAAGCATTCCTCCCAGTTCTCATGTTTGAGCCTTGCGAAAGTGATTTGAAACGAAAAACGCGAAGAATACCAGTTGTGTTTATTTTTTTCTAATAGTGGAACATGAAAAGTAACTGATAAACCGTTCGCAACATAATGAATATACAATGCATAATTCATGTAGCGGCATTTTTAGCTTTATCTGCTCTCCAAGCGCTATTGAGATGTTCTGTAACAAGCAAAATGTTTCAATTTGATACATATTGTTAAATGAACAAAGGTAACTCTGCGATGATGGGTGAAATTTTATCGTTAACACATACAGCGATATGAGTACAAACGCAACAAAATTATATTGAGTGCAGTATTTTCAGAATATGTCGAATTTATTTGTTTTAATTTGCAGATTGGAAACCGTTGAAATGGGATTTTTGAAGCTCATAACCGATAGACAAAATGGCTCTGTTATGGAGGTAGCATCATCCACACCCAGATACGTGTAAACTGAATGGAACAGTTATTCAGCGGAGATATTTTTCTCAAGATGTATTTTTGAACGCATAACTAAACTATATTGTTCAATTAAAGTCTGAATCTCTTTCACGTTTCTTTTTTGTTTTCCAGCACTTGGCTTGTCTCGTTTTAAGAAGCAACTTGTAGAAATTGGCAGGAATTTGTCTCGAAAATTGTATCATGAAATATTCTACACCCCTTGAAACCACATTTTGTTACAATGATGTTTTAAACGGCCACTATCCGCTTTAAACTAGGGGAATATAGAAACAGAATATTGTCCTAACTTTAAACTACTATGGACCTAGTCAAATATATAAAGATGGCATTTATCAAAAATTTTTAAGGATATCTGATTCTTTTAGGCGATTTGGAGTAACATTGGCAGGCACAGTTCCTAAACTATTGTGTTTGAAAATAGCAGTAATACTATGAACCAAGACAATTGCTACTTGTAACTGAAGTCGAAACTGAGATTCAAATTGTTTAAAGGGCAAACAAAAATAATACATGAATAAGAAGAACTGAAAATTGCACGGCGTTCAAACTGTTGCCGATTAGACCGATTATGCAAATTACATATACTAATGCCTAAATCATTTTTAAAAAAAAATCATTATGGTCTGAAAATACGCGTACAATTGGGAACAAACGACCAAAAAACTTTCAAAAATAAGTAAGAACTTGGTGCCGTAAAACTGAAAAAAATCTTGTCTGACAATATTCTTGATTTTCAAGGTTGCAGCCAACAAAATTACAGTTTCCTTTTCAGTTAAGTAATTTTTTTTAAAGACTTAAGAATTTTTTTCTTATGGCGCTTGGGCGAGGTAGTCCTGTCTTTAATACAAGATCAAATCAGCTCAGATTGTTAAAAATTTTGTCGATTTTCAAATAAGGACAGTATGGAAAAAAATCCAGTGGTATACGTAGTTAATTTTGACTGCAGCTTAGCCTGTCATCCAGGCTGTTATAATCAGAAATTGAAATTTATTCAAAGGCAACAACACTTTTATTATTAGCTAAAATTGGTTTAAAAATTGCCTTTTGGAGGTTCAACTGTGAGCTGTTTAGCACTCATTACAAACTTAATAATATATGCAATTATTCATAAATTAGTGTGAAATCAGTTTAAAATACTTTCTCTCAACGTGAAATTGCAGGGACATGATAAGGAGTTGTTGAACTTTGAACTTTTTCTGATTTTTAACGGTTATGTAAATAAGGCAAAAATATGCAAAACTTCCTTAAAAATCATCTGCTCTGAAACCACTCGGCCAATTTGAACCAAACTTAGCCTAAATCATGCTTACTGTGTCTGCTTAGAAACTTCTATTTGATTACCTTGTCTATCAACCAGTATGACTGCTGTTCCTATCAATGAAACATGGCGTGGTAAAAGAACGTTTTGTCTGATACATTATATCTCCTACATTTACGAAATGTGCATATCCGATGCATCAAAATCGGTATGAAATGTATCACACTTTGTTTTACCACCACTGAGTCGATGCCACTGCTGGTGGACTGTTAGTCCCCGAGGGTATCACAAGCTCAGTAGTTAGTACTTCGGTACTGGCCCCGAAATACTTCTAAATTTAAGCAAAATTTATGGTTGCTAAGGTCTTTATGTCATTGCTAGGGATCTTGAGCATTGAACAATGTCATCTTAATGTTACTTAGGAATTTATGTTGTTGCTAGGGACATTGACCTTAAAAAGGTCATTTTTGTACTATTAATAGCCTTCTAAGTTCAAAAATATATGTTGCTAAGGACATTCTGTACAAAATACACTAAGGACTTTATGTAGTTGCTAGGGACCATGACCTTGAAAATATCATTTTGAAACCATTCATACCCTTCTTAGTTCAAAAATATATGGTTGCTAAGGATTTTCTGTGCAAAATGTGCTGTTGCTAAGGACATAATTCGTTGCTAGGGACCTTGACCTTGAAAATGTAATTTCCATATTATTCATAGCCTTCTGAATTCAAAAATGTAAGGTTGCTAAGGACTTTATGTCGTTGTTAGGGACCTTGACCTTTGACCCTGAACCTATTTTGTACGTCTTTTTATTTTGAACATTTTTGCAATTCAATGTTTCTTTCTATCTCTCACCGTTTTTGAGATATACGCAAAAAAATCTTCGTTTCGGATCCCAAAGCGGTTTATGGGCCCTAGGTCTATAACGGTTCGTCCAATAATTTTGGACCCATGTACAAGATATAGATCTTGACAAGATACACATTTTCTCCATTACATGTTTTCAGCTATGTATTACCGTTTCCAGGTAATTTACATAACAAGCCATAGAGATCACCGTGACTTTGACCTTTGACCTTGTGACCAATTTGTACGTAATATGATCACATGATTAATGGTGAAGGTCCCAGGTGTCTACGACTTACGGTTTTTGAGTAAAAAATTTTAACGGAACGTCAATTTTCAAGTGGAGATAACTCATGTAAGGAGTCGTAAAAATCTTTTGTCCAAATGTATGAACTTGTGTCTCGCTACTCTGAACCTTTCCCATCCTTCGATTTTTCTGTATCTCTTACGGTTGCGGAGAAATTTACATAACAAGGTTTACGGATTTTGGGGAGCTAACTCCGCAACGGTAAAGAGTTCGGTCATACAGGG
>JAOXYH010058162.1:0-11167 GCA_028566455.1 Botula fusca | reverse complement strand
GTATTTCCAGTGTCTGCTATAAGCGTTGACGGTGTTAGGGGAATTTCGTAGCCTCCATTTGAAACATCTACCTTTCAGCTGTTCAGAATTATCATGATATCAACATCACTTCCCTTCATGTCCAGTCCTTCGCCTTTGCTTCCACTAATTATTATATGGAACTTTTTATGTCCATTCATTACATGATTTAAAATTTTCAAAAATTCTCTCCTTGTTTTTACAACTTCTTCCGACCCAACAATTTCACACATGAATTCATACAGTTTGGAAGACATCTGTAGTAATTACTGTTCAAACTCTGCACATAAATCTTAGACTTTCAAAGTGCTCAATATCACCTCTTATATAGATGTGTGAAATGGTATTTCCCTTTCATTTTTTTTAAAGTAACATCCTGTTTTTCGCATTATTCCTCACAATATAATTTTTTTAAATCTCATTTAGGTTTTCACCAAATTTCATTAGGTCCCTCATCTTGGTTGTTTCTTCCGAATTGAGAAGAACGTGTAACTTGTGTAGCATCCGAAAAGTACATTGATAAAATTGTACCTCATTTATTAGAATATAAAAATAGTTAAGAGCCCTACTTCCTTTACAAATCATTGTAGCATATCTCACCTGCTTCATACTTTATACAATTGTAACTGAAAGAATACGTATTGAATATATAAGAAAGAAGAAAGGGTTATTTTAGAAAGTTTATTTTAACATCACTGTAAATTATATTACAATGTGTTAAATTTAAAAACAAATTTTAAAGAGTCGTTTTCTCTAAGCATCAAAGTACGAAGGAAATGGAATATCTCCGATTTTCTTTAATATATATCTATGAATCATACAATATTAGTATATGAAAAAAAACAGTTTAACGATCATATGATTTGTGGCAAATGACATCAACAAAAATAGGGCTGGAATAAGAATTTTACATTTTTGACTGCTTGATCAAGGAATTAGATATTGACAATTTGTCAGGCAATCCAACATATACATGATATACACCAACAACACTTACATTCTATTGGATACCAAATTTACATGCCCAAACAAACAACGGTATATAGATGGATCAGCAATTTTCAACAAGACCTCTTCCCAAATTGTTAACATCTATCCAATCAGCAATCAAAACTAGGTTTCAGACGTACTGTGAAACAAGCTACTCAAAAAGTGGCATGAATTAGATGTGGATTCTTAAAAAGCAGATCTTTTGTAATGCTTAGAGTCTTAGTCTCTCGACTTCTGCAACAGTATCAAAACTTTTGACTTCTCTATACACTTTACACTACTATTCCTCACTCAAAAAATAAAAGATAAATTGAAGGAAATGGTTCATTTTTGTTTTATCAAAAAGAATGGGCAACGCAAATATCAATATCTTGTTTTGGGGAAAAATAGATCTTACTTTGTTAAACACCGCTCTGATTCTAACATTAAGTACTCTGAGACTGACATCATTCAAATGTTTGACTTTTTGATCGACAAATATTTGTTATGTCAGGAGGTCGTGTTTTTCAACAGACAGTCGGGATTCCAGTGGATACTAATTGTGCCCCCCCTACTAGCCGACTTATTCCTTTATTCTTATGAAGCAGAATTCATACAGGGGCTTCTTCAGGAAAAAGAAAAAAAGATAGGCAAAGTCCTTTAATTTCACCTTTTGCTATATAGATGACGTTCTCTCCTAAAATAATTCCAAATTTGGAGGCTTTCTGGATCACATCTATCCAAATGAACTTGAAATAAAGGATACCACAGATACTTTAAGGTCGTGACCTTCATCTTGGAATAAACAATAATGGACGTTTGAGATCAAAACTTTACGACTTCAACTTTTCGATTGTAAACTTCCCTTTCATTTGTAGCAATATCTAAGAAGCGTCTGCGTACCGAATATATATTTCTCAGTTGATACGATACTCTCGAGCGTGCGTTTCCTATCCAGATTGTCTGGATAGAGGGTTACTGCTGACTAGTAAGCTTCTCAATCAGCGGTTTCTTTCGCAGAGGTTGTAGTTTTCACTTCGTAAGTTTATAGTCGCTATCACGAACTGGTTAACGTTATCTAACGTCTATCTCGCAGATGATTAACGACCTGTTTCCTGTGTCATAGTGCAATAATTCCAGGTATTTCTCGTTCATGACTGCCTACCAGATTTTCGCCGTGAGTAACACGACGAGTGCCATATGTGGAGCAGGAGCTGGTTACCCTTCCGGAGCAATTGAGTTCATCCCCAGTTTTTTTGTTGGGGGTGTTGCTCATTTCCATTTTTTAGTTTCTGTGTTGTCTTGGTCTTTTTTTTTCATTTCTAAAAGTTACATTCTTTGGTACATAATTTTTAATGCACTCTATTACAGACAGCTTACTTTTTATATCGTTTGAACATTTTAAGTGGTACTTCTTACATTGTTGAAAACACAGTTCCTTTGGAAACAGATATTTGAGAATACAAGGCTTAATTTCGAAAAAAAAAATAGCAATTTTTCAGGATTATCTAGGAATGCGATTTTCCTCCATGTTTCTGATGACATTAAGAAAACTTTACTAATAAAACATTTTTTTTAGATGGTTGAAGTATTGAAAATAGCTGTCACAAAAAAAATGGAGGGGTGATATTTTCCTCACAACAAGGGCATGTAAAATGTTATGTTTGGAAATAAGCAAAATTTCCTTGATGTCGGTAGGCTCAAAAGGTCTGGAATGTCAAAGCAAAATTCTGAATTTTATTTAAAATATCAATTTAATACTTTGTCTTCAGAATGGAATCCAATTATTGTTGAATGTGGTAAAAAACCACAAGGATGGTAAGCAAAAATCATTATCCATTTAAAAAAAATCACAAAATAAAAACAAATACAATTTTGGGGCTAAATAATGGTGACATAAAATTATGCATTTTGTTACTGATTTTCAATGAATAGGTTTTCTTTTGTTCTTCAAAACGAGCCATCATCCATATGTGTACACCAAGAAGTATTTA
Organism: Botula fusca; assembly: GCA_028566455.1. Classification (NCBI taxonomy): domain Eukaryota; kingdom Metazoa; phylum Mollusca; class Bivalvia; order Mytilida; family Modiolidae; genus Botula; species Botula fusca. The sequence goes on along the minus strand of JAOXYH010058162.1, from coordinate 8,186 downwards.
GTTTCCTGTTTAGATATGATAAAGGATGGTCTTGGTAACATTTAAGTATTTGCTCATTAGCTATAGTGCATTGTTCCTTGGTTTATCGCTTAATTGTGTAGTGCTGTATTTCTTGCTATTGGAATACACTGGATTTTACAAAAGCCTTTCAGAAGTATAGTTGTCATTTAAGTGGGAGGTTTAGCATGCCGTCAAACCTGGTTTAACCCACCATTTAAATTTGAAAATGCCTGTACCAAATCAGGAGTATGACAGCTTTGTGCCGATTGTTCTGTAGATTTATCGATCTTGCTGTCCTATTGACTTTACGTTTTTGGACATTTCCCTTGGTATTAGTATTTTGTTATTACTTTTATTTCCCTATTTCATGGATGACTTTTTGTGGTACTGTACAATGGTCTACACGCATTTTGGCCATAAAGAGTGTTAGATGCAATGTCATGGCGGAATCATGCTTAAGAATTTTGTGGGGGTTTTTTCAAGTGGCTATCAAAAAAATTTTAGTTTAAAAAAAATCTATTTCACATAAATATTACAATACATCATATTTCAAGGGTTTCGGAAGCCAAACGGTCCGGTGAGTTTGTGACTTGCACAGGTACAAAGAGACGAAGAGTTTTTGAAATGGCTGAAATGACATGCAAGAGTTATCTTGCATGAAATCTAGTTCTAATTCATAAGGAATTAGGAAAGAGTATTTGTGGTAATCGTTGGCGTGTGACAAAATCTGAAACCTGTGCATCATTTAAGGATGTAAAGATCTTGTGTTGTTTCTAAACCGATAAATACAATGTAGTTTGTTAGTTGAACACTGAGAATTCATTCTGCGTTTGTAACTGTGAAAGAATGAAACCAACCGTTTTTATAAACCCAGCCTTAATATCTATACGTAAACCTACCCACAATTTCTTTGGTGTTCTTTGTATTCACAGAACCTCTGCTTGCGTGCACCATTGGACATTTTAAAATGATGTGCTTTTTACTGATATTGGACAAAAAAATCAAAATCCACTTTTTCAGGGTTTTTTTGAAAATTGGAGAAATGTGACGAGAAGTACAAATTGCATGACACTTGAATTCGCAAATGTCCTGAAACACTTAATAATCCTCCAAAAGCAGGGCATTTAGATGGTACAATGACATTTGCTAAATCACATAGAAAGTACGTAATAATTGTCTGAAACCCTATAAAGCCAAAATAAAATACAAATGGTTTCAATTCGACCAAGCAAAAGAAGCAGGGGGAAAAGACCAAGCTCTGAAAACGACAAAAAAGCTCATGGAACACTCAAAAACCGAAACCAAAACGCCAAGTAAAACCAAAATGTAAATAACTCGGATTACAGCAGATAAAAAGAAAATTTACTATTTGAAGTGAGACTTCATCGCATTTGTCATACTGTTTGAGCGATAGGTTTCCTCTTGAGATCAAGATATGCGTCTGACCTAATAATGTTGATGATGTCCTTTTATTTCAAATTCAATGGGATAGATGAACTGATGGTAGTCAACAAATCGTGAAGTGTTTAGTAACAAGACGTCATCTATGCAGCGAAAGGTTAGATTACATGACTTGGCTAAATGGTGTTCGTGCTTCTGTAGGTTTGTAATGAATAAATGTAATAACAAAATACTTAACACCAAGGCAAATGTCTACAAGGGAAAGTAACCCCATGGGAGTGCAACAACAGGTCGGCGAGTAAGGTAGTACAGTTATTTTCACCTGGAATACCAATCGTTTGAAGTAAAAAAATATGCAAAATTGACCCTACGAAATTGTTCATTTTGACTTTTATGTGTGCAAAAAGTATTTTGATTCTGATGTTAACTTCATTAAAACAAATTAGTTCCTCCAAAGAGAAATATCATTATTACGGTTGAAATGAAGAGGACATAGAGTAATGAAATAAAAACACGGGAAATGAAACGTTGAAAATTGGATGTAATGTAGGTACTTTCTGATGCATCGTCAAACTGAACTTAACCCTATACTTTGTACTTCCTAATTGTACATGTGATTTTATTTCATGTGACATTGTCTCACGGATATGTTCCTGAATACTTCCTCTTTTTACTTCCTGATGGCTTAATTAGAAAAAGATGACACAGACGTATACGGATAGACAGTAAGGTTAATAAGGGAATTTTTAAAAGTACAAAAAAGTACGCTGTAAAGGAACAATTATGATTACGATAACGTGGGGTTATTTTTCAAAATGACAATTATATTGGAACTGAATTTTGTTCATCCCTGTCTGGTGTACATGCAATAGGATACCACTCTTTGTCCATCCATAATTATGTTGTATGATGACTCAGGTTTACTCTTGATTTGATGCCCCATATATATCTTTTATACGAGAATGATTTTGTTCAGTATGTTTCAGAAAGAATTCTTTCAATATTTTGAGAGTTTTGAGAACGAGTTAAATAAAACTTCTATATTTTTTTCATATTTGTAAATAAGTAATTAGAAAGTAATGCGACCTGTTCAGTGGAAAAAGTTTGTGATCATTTGAGGTGTTTTTATATGTAGTTCTTCGTTTGTTACTTTTTAATTTTAAAGCATTGGTACCAGCAGTCATGTTTCGTTCCAAAATATATTCCATATTTCTTGCTGGTTGGAAAGCGCCATTCTTTATATTTTATTTGGTATTTCTGATGCGACATTCGTTTTGACGTGGGTTTTGATTATATGACAATGTAATTTCACTATATTCCACGGTTGAAACCTTCAAATTCATTGCGCAAGCGCAAACGTCCTTTCTTTATTCAAAATCGTCTTTTAAAAGAAATTATTTGCTAGTTGCACTAGGATAGAGATAGCAGTAATGTATTTGAAGATTTGTGGGTACCAATGTTTGATTTGATATTCTCAAATATCCGTTTACTGGCTCCTCTGACGCGTCCCCGGTAAACTCTATTTGCGACCATCAAATCAACAAATTCATACAAACAAAAAAAAATCTTCAAAATATGATACTGTTATCTCATAAATTGAAAATTCATAGACGAAGTTTGTTATAAAATGTTACACAATACAACTTCTTTCTAATATCGGCAACAGAACACCGAAGAAACAGGTTCAAGTAGAAATCCTAAACACTTGAATCTAGGGACAAGGTAAAAGCACGGAAACCAATAACGAGAACCAGAACACAACAAAAAAAAAACCAAAAAAAACCATAAATAGCAACAGACAACACGAGAACAAAAGCACTAGCAATGTGAACTCCCACCTAAAAAGGGGCTAATACCAGGTGCTCCCGGAAGGGTAAGCATGTCCTGCTCCGTTAACGGCACCCGTCACATTATAAGTGGGAATATTCAATGAAGTCTCAAGTCCAGTGAGGTTTCAATTCCGGTATGACGAGAAATCTAACCAAAGATATCCTGTTGCAATTGTGAGGTAAACATACTGGTCCCTGCAGGAAAAACGTATAAAATTTAACTAGCAAGCCAGCTAAAATAAAGCAAACATGGTATAGATGGTCCTTGAATGGGCCACATTCAATAATCGTTATGCCCGTTGGCCGTCCATCTAAAGTGACCCTCATAAGTGGACATAGTTATAGAACACTATGGAAAAATGTATAAAAATCTTCTCTCAGGCCAGATTGCTGATTTAAAGCAAACAGGACATGGATCGTCCTTACATGTAGTTCGTACACGTTAAAAATTCTGTTGACCCGGATCTTCATCTGAGATGGCTGGTCATAATTTAACGCCACCCTGGGGAAAACATGTAAAACTCTTTTCTTCCAAAACCTGCAAGCCATCTTAAAGGAAAGGTGGCACGGATAGATGGCTGCTATTAGTGCACACTGTTTTAAATAGCCCCCTATATGAAAAGTTTTAAATATCTTCTCACAAACAAGCAAGCCAATTAAAAGCGAGTGTGGCAGTAACAGTTCTTGTGTGGTCCACTTTCAAAATTATGTCTGGTGATCCATACCCCCATCAAAGATGGCTACTATCAGCAAATATAATTTAACAAAGGACTCTTTTCGAAAAGTGTAAAAATGTTCTCAGAAATTCTTCATTGTGACTAAGGATGTTTTATTTGTAGCCAGAGTGGACTCAAATATGAATTTCAGAAAGAAGCTTTTACACAACATGTAACTTATGGATTTTGGTGAACTTTTTTAGTTTTTTTTTTCAGTTTCGAAGACCCAAAATAAACAAAGTGTAATAAAAAAAATTCAAACTTGCTATTGAATAGATGCAACATGGGTAAATGTAAGCCATGTGAGCGATACAGGCTCAGATGAGCCTCTTGTTCTATTCAATGCTATATAGAAATTGGGAAAGACGGTTGTATCGTATGTAAGCTGTGAGCCCAGATATTTTGAAGGTATGACTTTTTTAACTGTCTCCATCATGTAATTTCAGTTTGAATCTTACGGAAGTATCCATTTCCATCACTATGTTGAACATGTTGAATTATAAGATATACTTGTATTAAGTGCAATGGTATGATAATTACTTCACAACAGCAGATCAAGTATCAAGTTTTCGTTGTTTTTGCCTGTATCTTGAAAACAATAAAAGATAACGAGCTGAAAAACCAAATATGATGTACAACAGATCCATTACTCTGAAATAATCAGTCGACTCCTTACATGAATTATTGGCCTTTAATCATAAATTTTGCTGTTTTTGGCTAGTAGTTTGAAAACAGTAAAAGATATGGCAAAAAACTATAGTAAAAAATATGAAGTATGCATTTTTATTGGTTTAATTGGTTTCTGATAGTGATTGAACGGTCTGAGATAAGAAAGGTTTATGTTGTATAAGATTTTGCACACTTGAACCACACAATCCAATAATAATAACTCTTCTGATATTAATCCTTTAGTAAAGGAAGCACTCTCTGTGAACAAATCCCTTCATGACTGTAACATCTTCTCATGGTACACATTTTCAACAGCCATTTCTAAGGAGTTTAAACATGACTATAATGACAACGAAACATATGATCATATTTTTAAAGAAATTAAAATTCCACTAAAAAAGAAATTTCAAAACTTGATAAAAGAAAGTTACTCCAATCAAGTTCTAACAAAACTGTCAACTTGTGATGATAAATCTAAATTGCATCTATACAGTAAATAAATCAAAGTACTGAAAGTACTGTACGAATGGTACGTTTTTCTTTAAGTTTGTTCTGTTTCCATTAGATATCTACTTCAAACAATTTACATATTCTTAAGATGCATTCTTGCTGCATTTTGACCTATGTGATCTCAACAGTTTAAGGAATCCTCTTCACTTAAAACTTGGGGTAGGAGCTAACAATACCCAGGCATGGGGGACATATGCCCATTTGAAATTGATTGTTGCACATTTGGAAACAAACTTCTTCCAGAATTTTCAGTTTATAGCAATCGTTACCTTGACATATAACCTAGTGACTCAAAATTCCAAGACCTTCCTCTTTGCAAGAAGCATCATCTATCAAAATCCTGATAATATGCAAACCTTCAGTATGTGCACAATATAAAAACCTTCGAACTTCAAAACTGTAGAAGTTGAGCATATAACAGTACTATATATGCAAAATGTATGCAAAATAAACACCTTCTAGCTAAAAAAATGTACAAGCAGCTGAATAGACAAATGATATATCCAACACAAAGAGAGGGACAGAAAAGGATAAAACAATATGCATAAAAAACTTTTTCACATTTGCAGTATGTAATAAAACACAGGTACACAAGTTCTTTACTGGGTAAAATTGAAAATAAATGACTAGGTCCATAAATTCTGTAAAAGTGAATGACTTGGGATAAATATAAAATATGTGCATCTTCGTGTCATAATAAGGTTAGAACCTATAATGAAATCAATTTGTTCGGACAGTTTCTAGAGGGAAATACAAAGTCTGTCAGGTAGACGCCTACTGGTTTTATGTTACCAATCCTCTTTGCGGTGGGGTCAATCAGTTGAAAAATAGTCAACTTCAAAATTACAACTTTAGCTACACTTCCGCTTAATAATTGAGATTTCCCAAGTATAAAATGAATTTATTTCAAATTTACTATGCAAGACATCTTGTATCTATTCTAAACACCCAAGTAATACATGTATCATATGACATAATCATATCTGATTATAATGCATTTATATTGAAAAGAAATAGCTGAAATACTTAATATGTCTCAATAGCATATATATAACTGTAGTAACAGGAGTTGACATTAAAAACTGTCTCGCCTGCCTCCTACAAATTCGATAAACTGTTTTCTCCTGCAATGTACAATCTAATCACACCACAAATACTGACTAAATATTGATTGAGCCTCCATGTCTAGTTACTGAGGAACTGACCTAATAATAAAAGCTTGACCTAAAGCACTGGAGCATGACAGTAAGGTCAGTGTCATTGTCAAACTGACATGTACATCTTACAATCAATTATTGTACAAAGTACTGACTCTCCATTCCCAGTTACTGAGAAATTGACCTAAGCATGAAAACGACGTAAGTCATTGGAACATGACAATAAGGTCAAGATCAGGTGACACCAGTGTCAGACTGACATGTACACTTTGCAAGTAATTCATATGCATACTATTGTGGACTTACTATACTTATGTACGGAGAACTTGACTATAGTCAATGGACTGTGACAGTGAGGTTAAGGACAGGTGATATGTGTCAGACTGACTTTAAAATGAATTCACATACATAATATTGTGGACCTACCAGCACTAGGCACTGAGAAACAGACCTTACTATGAACATACATAATACTGCGGACCTACCACACCTAGGCAATGAGAAACAGACCTAATCACGAAACTTTGACTCTGACAATGAAGTCAAGGTCAAGTGACACCTGTCAGACTGATATGTACACCTTATAATGAATTCATATATAATGTAGGTAATTTCGAAAACGTGAACCTGACAATGAGGTCAATGTTAAGTAACAGCTGCCAGACTGACATGTACACCTTACAGTGAATTCACATGACCTACTATGCCTAGTTACTGAGGAAGAGGTAATCACAAAAGCTTGACATTAGTCACTGAACTGTAACAGTGAGGTCAAGGTCAAGTAACATATACCTGACTGACAATTGCATATCACAATCTATCACTGGTTAAGAACTTCCTGAGATATACTTCTTTTAATGAAAGTTTATGCCGTCGTTGTTGCCGGAGAAGCAACACCTATGTCTCGCCTTCTGTGACGTTTGTCTCAGGTGAGACAAAAACTACATGTTATATGCTGTACCAAACCAATATATTTATATTAGAATTTAAAAGTTTTCAAAACTACTGCTTTGATAACATTTATATTTGATTTAAGAACCTATTAATTACATTTGTCCATAATGCATGTAAATGCATTTATAATGGAAGCAAAAAGTAAAGTTGCGAGTTTCAGTGTCAACTAAACAGAGTGCAAATTTTTATAAGTGTTCAAATTAAGTTTATAATTTCCAGTATGAAATAAATCTATTTAAGATGACTGTAACAAAATTCGTGTATGCAAATAATACATGTGTCATATACCACTACAAATGATTGGGATTATCCATCACTGATGTACAAACAATGGTTATAAAAATGAAAGTTCAACATTATGAAATGATATACATTTTTGTACCTAAAATATACAACTACTACCTTTACCTGTAGTGTACTTTTGCATACATGATTAAGGAATTGCATTTAAAACACACAAAAATATGATTGTAAGAACACCAATAGTAAGCATATGTTTATGTAACTACATTAAAAACGTAGTCACTAAAAATATAATTATACTGAGCATACACGGGTATAACTACACAATTCAAAGGCTGGAAGCTTTGAATTATTGTTCTATTCTACAAGATGTATGTATGTATGTATGTTGTTCTCTACTTTTTAAGTACTAAAATATATTTGGAGAAGTCAATCATTCGAAGTCCAAAGTTTAAATGTCAAATTAATAGACTTCAAAATAATGACTTTAACATCACTTCTGCTTAATAATTGAGATTTCAAAAGCATGCAACGAGTTTCATGATTCAGTGTGATCTATGTGATGAGTGGTATCATGGTCAGTGTGTTAAAATCACAGAGGAACTAGCCAAAGATCTCAGTGAGTATCATTGTCCGGTGTGCCAGACTCCACAGTTGTTTAAATAAATGTGAAAGAGTGATCCCGTTGACGCGGGCCATACCCATCT
>JAOXYH010058053.1:0-11171 GCA_028566455.1 Botula fusca | reverse complement strand
TCGCTTATTTTGGCGCTTTACTTTAAATCGCCAAAATAAATTCCGCTAAAATATGTCTTTCTAATAAATCTTAATGTTTAATTGATTGGCATCGCGAAATTTAAAATCGTCAAATTTATTCATACACTTTTCGCCCTTAAAATCGCGAAATTTTACAAACGCAAAAATAGCCTGCCATACGGTAGGTAACTCCCATGGTGGAGAAGTACTAGAAGTGACTGAATTTCTAACATGTACACAGAAATATTCTTCCGGGCAAAAAAACGAAAAAAAACAAATAAAACAGGAATAAAACAGCAGGGTCTTTTTTCTTAATTCTCATCAATACGAAACACTTTTCATATTGATAGTAATTCTAAAGTGCATCTCTCATGGAAAGATCATTGCAACATACTTTAATAATAGACGAAAAGCTTGAACATGACTAAACTCTGGTTTTACCACTGTAAGATTACTGTTAAACTTTTATATATCTTTCCTTATTACTGTACAATTAACATCACGATGGATTATATATCACGATTTTTTCTGTGAAGTTTGTTTAAATCTAATATACTTACCGATTTTCAAAACAATGGATTGATGTGACAAAAATTCCAAATCCAAGAAGTAAAGCAAACTTGAAATACGCCATTTTCGTTTCATTTTCTACAGTCTATTTGATAGTTATATGAGTAAGAAAGCAGGTATTTGCTTCGATCTGTATGATCAACTCGACATCGCAATAATAGTATTGATGAGTTTAATGCTACTGTATCACGGAATCCTGAAAGTAACTCTTGTTTCCGTAAAAGAAATCCTAAATAACATAAGAAATGTACGATATCTTTCAGTTATAGTAAGTTCGAATTGGTTGGACAGCACATCGCTTCTCTAAAATGAAATTTGAATGGGAGAATTTTGACATTTCCGAGCACCGATATCGTATTTCCCTTGACGATTTCTGCCAGCATTCAATCACAATTTTTATACACATGCAAAAATATCCATTTTTTATTTCAAGATTCGATGATTAGTATCACATAAGAAACACTAGTTCTAAAGCGATATTGACTTTTAATAAAAAGTTCAAGAACGATCACACTTTTTTGTTGCTTTTTCGAAACAAGCAGTGTCCAACTCCAGGCATGAATTCCACTCAGTTTAAGTAAGTTGTGCACGCCCCTTTGCCACTGTAATTCACATTATTTGTAAATGTAATGTAAATTATGTTCTTCACATTCTTAAGCTCGATTGACGGTTTGTCCTAGTTGAATAAAATGTCTCTTGCTATAACGGACCATTTTGTTCATTATTTATGCCTTAAACATTATAAGCCATTTCGAACAACATATGGAAGGAATATTATATTGTTTCCAGATATTATCTCCATTATATAGTAGAAAGATCAAACTAAATTTGCTGTTCAAAAATTTGAAATTGTTGAAAATACTAAGGTTTTTCTATCCCTCGGCATAGGATTTCCTTAGTGTTATTCTGGTGCCTTTTTTTCGTAATATTTTGGGTTTATAAGCTCTTCATCTTCTGAATTGATTTTGGATTTGCATATTTTTGGATAAGAGCGTCACTGATTAGTATTCGAAACGCGCGTCTGGCGTAAAAAATCTTGCCTTGAATATGATGTAATTTTGTCTTTGCAAAGAGGAGAAATAGAACTAAAAAATTAGCTTCACAATGATATATTATATGATATGGGTTTTATCATAAGAGGAGGAAATTCCAGTATCATTCGTTGGTTGTACTTCAACCAATAATCCACAATCAGCAATGAACTAACTTTCTGCTGATCATAAGATACACAGATTATATAACATTTTAAAACCTGGTATAAAACTTGAAGATAAAGACAATTTCTTGTGGATGGACAATGTTTAATCTCAAGGTACTGAAGAGTAATATCATCTCCTCAATCTGATTTACTCTGCACAAAAATGATGTTTTTTCTTTAATATAAAGTGTGAATTTTTTTGAGTCTTTGGTATTTGACATTGGTGTAGGTCAGCATCAGATGTACATCGATTTTCCGGCACGGATGAAAACCCTAAATTGTAATTTACATAATATTTTTTAGACTTAAATCTCCATTTTGATATCTGTGATGTTTTTCTTGACAAACCTATGCTGATTTATGTTTTCTTCGAATTGACAGTATAACAAGTGTGCAATATTAACTAGAGGTTAGTACATGTAGCGCTGTTTCTAGTTCTGAAATATATTCAGAAGCTACTTCAAATATTATTCGAGATTTTTTATGTATTTGCTAATGAATAAAGCGTTTTCATATGTAACATGGTTCTTTTCAAAAAGATGTACTATCAGTTATTGCATCAATAACATAAACATATATTTTCGTAATTAAGATACCACATAATTACATCAGATTTTAATTTTCAGAAAACATAGGATCTACTCCCGGAGCACTGACCTGGAAGGATAATTCAAGTGAAATGTTTACACTGAGGATAATCAGTTTGTGTGATTCAGGATACAGTGTACATAAATATTCCTGAAAAAAAAGGATTCAGAATATGGTTCCGATCACTTTACAAAAAAGAGCAAAAATGGGTAAGTTTACTCTATATTATTCTCCTAAATATTTTATAGTTTTGGTATTTCAGAGAAAAAGCACAATAAAAAGTACTGAGGTTATCCTGACATGGGAAACGGTATATTCTAAAGTGAATATATATCTGAAAGTTTGGCAAATAGCTTCATGTAGTGTTTTCAAATTCTCCAATTCTACAGTGACATAACAACAGTATATAATGCACATACCTGTGTCACTATCTTGGACCGGAGGTAACCAGTTTGACATGCTGCATAATATCAGGTCATTTGAAAATGCCTGTTTCTTTTTCAATTAGAAGCAGATTCCGACATATTTCAGTCACAGAATAGCAAGGTACAATCCTGCAAAGTTCGAATATGTCAATATTTTGATGCTGAAAAAAAAAAAAAATACAATCACAGAATATATTTAACTTTTAATGTTGGCCAGATAAACATCAACCATTGCCATATATTCGTTCATGGTTGCTTTTGTAAGTTTTACGGCAAGTTAAGGGTCCTAATGTTGGGCATAAAATACTAAAACCACGAATGTTTGACACATAGATGCATATATTTTTTCGATGCATATACGTGTACCAATTTAGAATTTTGAAAAGGTGTGTTAAAAACGACATGTTCACCGTCCGTTATCATTTAGACTGTGGAAGTTCGTCTATATCCAAATGAACTCGATATAAAGGACACCATCGCAACCATGAAGCCAGACTCATATCTTGACCTTGGAAATAGGCGATAGAGGATACATACCGTATGCCAAACGTGGTGGCCATTCATCATTGATTATATTCCATCTGTACCAAATCACAGCTCATACACTATATCAGAGCATGCAGTCGTTATCAGGATTTTTTATACACTATGCAAAACTCTTCACTCACAAGCATTTGAATTAGGGTTTTAGACTCGAGTCATCGGTTAAAAAATTCCACTGCCACAATCATGAACTTGAAAATCGTTATGGTTTGTAGATTCTCCAGCATTGGAACAGACTTGTCCTCGTCATTATAGGCGACTTCCATGTCCAGGTGTAACCTACAGGACAGGACATCATCTAGCTACTTTGTGGGTGTTTCTAGAAAATCAGAGGACGCTCACCCTACCTGGTCCATGCTATAGGTTTTTGGTGGCGTCAGAGTTACTCAGTTACCATTTTAGTTTGATGTGGTGTTCTGGTTTCAGTTTTTGGTCCATGCTCCTGAGTTTTTGTGGAGTCAGAGTTACTCAGTTAGCATTTTAGTTTGATGTGGTGTTCTGATTTCAGTTTTTGGTCCATGCTCCTGAGTTTTGGTGGAGCCAGAGTTACTCAGTTAGCATTTTAGTTTGATGTGGTGTTCTGATTTCACTTTTTGGTCCATGCTCCTGAGTTTTGGTGGAGCCAGAGTTACTCAGTTACCATTTTAGTTTGATGTGGTGTTCTGATTTCACTTTTTGGTCCATGCTCCTGAGTTTTGGTGGAGCCAGAGTTTCGCAATTACCATTTAGTTTTATGTGTTATTCTGATTTCAGTTTTCATATGTTCCGTGATGTGTTTGTCGTTGTTTTCTTGGCTTTGTCTCTACCCATGTATTTTTGGATTTTTTTGTTCACCTTTCTAATGGCCGTTTCCCACGATTTCTCTTAGCTTTATGAAAGAACGCGCAGAACGTTTTTTGTTCTATGATACCGAGATTGCTACGTGGTTTGAAAAACAAGTAATTTGAAGGGTTATCTGTTTCATCGTCAGAGATTACTAGAGATTATTCAACTTTTTATCAATCATTCCGCTTAGTTTACTTAAATCATTTTTTCTTTGTTTTTCAATGATTCGTCCGTGCGAGACCCCAGGTAATCAAGGACGTTAAATACTTCCCTTCGTCGTCACTTCGAAAATAGTGTTTTGCAATACTTTCATCATATTTTATATCACGCATGAATGAAATAATTTGTTATTAAAGATGCTCGTCCATCCTGTATCGCTTACCCAACGTTCATGATCTGTCCAGTTTAAAATGAATACGAAATAAAACTAAGGGCTCACGTGCATTTCAGAACGTCTTATACACCAAGAACTATATTTCCTATTTCTGTTTTGACCGTCTGGAGAAATTTACACTGTCAGTTATATTCTCAAAAATCACTCATTACTAAAATGTAGGTCATGGGGAACCATTATTAATTGTGTTCCTTAGTAAAATCAAGGGCCTGGTTTGTCAGTTACCTGCCCAAGGTCGGCGGTTTTCTCCAGGCAATCCGGCTTCCTCCGCACCTAAAACTGACAGCCACGATATAGCTGAAATACTGCTGAAAGTGGCGTTAAACCCTATTCAACCAACCAACTAACCTTAGTATAATCCATGATATATCAATAGATTAAATCAAATTATTGCTCTCCCTTCCAAATTTTTGACAGCACTTATATTCCTTCATGCACATTTAGAGGTAGTGTACTACAACTGTGTAAAGTTTCACGAAAATCCAATGAGCCATTTAGGAGGCGTTGTGCTTACAAGGTACATGGACGGACAGACGGACGGACTGACAGGGTGATTCCTATATACAGCATATCTTCGTTTGCATGGGTATAATTATGCATCTGCATTAGAAGCCTGTAACGATTATTTTAGCTGAAATGTATTTCATTATACCTACAGCAATCTTAAACTAGAACTGTAAGCACAGCTCACTAAAGTATACCCCCGCAACGTGTTTTTGGAGCATTAGTTGAATTATCTCCTCTTCCAAATTTTGGACAGCAACCATATTCCTTCGTGCATATCTGCATGCAGTGTACTACAACTGTGTAAAGTTTCATAAACATCCAGTAAGCCGTTTCGGAGGAGTTGCGCTTACAAGACCATTTTTCCTAAAAAAAAAATATCTCCCCTTCAAATTTTGGACAGCAACCATATTCCTTCATGCACATCTGCAGGCAGTGAATTACAATTGTGTAAAGTATTATTCAAATCCAGTGGGTCATTTAGGAGGAGTTGTGCTTACAAGCGCATCTCTCCATACAGAACATGTTTGAGAGTATAAGTTCAATTATTTCCCCTTCCAAGTTTAGACAGCAACCATATTCCTTCGTGCATATCTGCAGGTAGTGTATTACAAGTGTGAAGAGTTTCATTAAAATCCAATATGCTTTTTAGGAGGAGTTGCGCTTAAAAGCCCATCTGTCTGTATAGAACCTAAATGTTTGAGAGTACAAGTCAAATTATCTTCCCTTGCAAATCTTGGACATAACCATATAACTTCATGCACATCTGCAGGTAGTGTACTCTAACTGGGTAAAGTTTCATAAAAATCCAATGAGCCGATTATGAGGAGTTGCACTTACAAGCCCTGCACTTACAAGCCCATCTGTACATACAGAACAGAGTATAAGTTGAATTCCAAGTTTTCGACAGCAACCATAATAACTCATGCACATCTGCAGATAGTGTACTTAACTGTTTAAAGTTTCATTAAAATTAAGTAAGTCTTTAGGAGGAGATGTGTTACAAGGTACATGGACGGACAGACTGACAGACAGACAGACGGATGAATGGACAGACAGGGCAATTCCTATATATACCCCCCAAAACTTTGATTGTTGGGGGGGGGGTATAATGATAAATCTACTTAAGAATGGTTTTCAAGCAAACTTGTATGAAATCTTTAATTTGAAATGTATTTGTACATGCTATTTCTGGATGTTGTATTGAGCAACTGTAAGTTTTATGCAAGTTGGGGATGTATTTCATTGTCTGATAGAAGATGTGTGAAGTGCAACTTTTTGACTGTTTATATTGAGATCATCTGTGGTCATGGCACTGTAAACACTGTTGCAAAAAGGGTACAAAGAACCACATAGTAATCTTTGTTTTGAATTAAAATCTATACATAATTACTATCATCTCATCAACCATCTTCTGCTGCCTTTTCTCAACCCTACTCCTACAAAAATAAATCCAATTTCAATAAAACTTTGTTCAGATCTTCTTATGTAAGTGTAGAAGCAAATCCTATATTTAGATTCTCCAAAGAATATTTCAGATGAGGTAAAGTTTTGGGTGTATCAGCATTCCTAATATTTGGGATCCACCTCCCAGTGTATGCAATGGACTTCAACCTGTATCAGATTTTTACTTGGAAGTACAGTTGTGCAGCTTACATTTGATTTCTGCCATGATGTAGGATTTCAGTTAGTATTTTCTAGACCCAAACATTACAACAAAAACAAACACATATTTTTATGCTTTCTCATCACGGTAACAAGGCACAACATTACTAAGATTTTAATATGCATCTCAATACATAAAATTCACAAAATTTTATGAAAATCTGTCGAGCGATCAACTTAAAAATTATGTGATTTTTAGAAATTCTTGATTTAACAGTCAAATTTGAACAATTTATAAGCCAAAGCAAGATAATCAAGTTTCATGAACTGGTCACAAGCGGGTTGTAAATGCATACTTGAACCATAAAAAGTTAACCTCAAACCAAAAACCAGTTCCACCACAAAAACAGGGAATGTTTACTTTTTAAAAATAAATTTTTGCAGTAAACATGAAAAGAAAGTTGAAAATTTGAGTGTAAGTTTGAAATTTATGCAGTTACCAGTTGATAAAGCCATATCTGTCCCTGTTTAACGGAAATATATTTTTTTTAGATGAAAAGGCTACTTGATGTATTTAAGAGATATTTCACCTGTGGTCTAAACAGAAGTAGGTCAGGGGTATAAATGAACATTTGGCCCAACATATATTTGAGTGTGTGTCGACACATTAATTTGTGCACTCTGAAAATGGAATTGTCATAAGTTAACATTGTTCGTTATTAAAATACCTTTATTCATCATTGACCAGATGATTACAAAAAACAGGTAATGAAATTACACTATGTCAAGCAATTAACAAACTAAAAAGACATTGCTCACACAATTAACAGGATGTAGTTCAACATTATGTCAACTCCTGGCTACAAGATCTATTTTATGACTGAAAATTTAATGAAATGATCATTTAACTATATACAGTGAAGGTGAAAATGTACAGTGAATAAGAATTCATAAAATGATGTCATCTATTTCATTTCTTTAGGAATGTGTTGTGATGTATGATGATTCTGAACATTTTCTATTATACAATAAACTTTGCTGCGTAGACTAATGAGGCAGAATAATAATCTTTCTGCAACTGTATTGTCCTCCTGATTCAAGACTTCCATAAAAAGTCTATTTCTGTATCTCTAGATTGAACTTGCTGTGATTATCATTATGATGTTCAAACAGTAGATTTGGAGAAGTACTGCAAGATATATTTTCAGTCTATTTATTGGCCTTTTTTTACTACAGATATATTTTCAGCATATTTATACTGAAATATCAATAATTATTTTTGTTTAAGTTTACAAGTATGGCACTGAACAAGAAACAACCAATATATATAAAATTCAAATACATTGTATGAAACAAAAACCTCCTTGTGCAAAAATAGATGCTAGGATTTTTTGAATGTTAAACAGGCTTCTACTGATGAAAAGCTTAAATTATTTTGTATAAATTCATATACAATAGTTATCTGGTGAACAACTAAAAGAGTTTTCCAGACCACAAAATAAATGTAGGGTTTTAATTTTAATATTCAAAGAAAAAGAATCGGAACGGATAAACCTGATGTAGATCTGAAGACCAACATTATAAGGTAATTTCTTTCAGACTGTTCAATACCATAGAATAACAGGAAAACAATGATAAATTAAAAATCTAAAATATGTATAACAATTGTCAACAAATAAAATATAACTACTAACTAATTCACAACATCTTGTACATAAATCACAGCTAACATAAGTCTAAATTATGACAATACAGAACTCTTTAATAATGGCAGGCAAGAAAATAAAATATCTTTACATGGTGTTGAAGGAACTTACTTTTTGCTTTTAAATATTTATGATCTGGAATATTTTTCTGCAGATCTAAATCATTATAAAACAGGATGTTTTTGGATACCTGACCAAAAGTTCAACCCTATAAAACTTACATCTTTATCTGTCTAGTTCTCAGAGGTAACTGAACATATCACAGTGAAAAAATAAATGTCAAGAAAAATTCTTAAAACAAAATAAAATGCAGAAATATCATAAAATTATACCCATTTTACCAGACCAATTACAACTAATTGTGGCATAAGAAACTTAAATATTGAATATGTACAGATACACAACCAAAGTAATATCATTTGTACAAACTGACCATAAGAAGGTAATTACTTAAAATATAGTTATGTCCACATTAAATACAGCATATAAGCATACTGCATTTGAAATGACAAAAAAATATAGAAAAATATAGAGGCTCCGAGGAGTCTCTGTATCACTCATCTGGCATCTGTGTTTAATACTGAGCTTCATACTTGGCCAATACCAAAAGGACCCATCAAGTACATGTAGGATGAATAATTCAAACCGGGTACATAAGTGCACATAAGAGTCAATATTGGTGCTTAACTAGAGCTGTTAGCATAGCTCACTAAGGTATAGCCCCCTCCCCCAAACTGCATAACCCAAGTTGTCAGGAGAAATATAAATAAATTCAATGAGCCATTTAGGACAAGTTGCACTTACAAGCCCATCTGTCCATACAGAACGTGTTTGATAGTATAAGTTGAATTTTCTCCCCTTCCAAATGGTTATGTACAATCATTTCCCCTTGATTTTGCCAGACCGTAACTAGCCCTTCTCTTCATACAGAATATGTTTTAGAGTATTAGTTGAATTATCTCCCATTTCAAATTTTGGACAGCAACCATATTCCTTCATGCATATCTGCAGGTAGTGTACTACAACTGTGTAAAATTGCATAAACATCCAGGAAGCCGTTTAGAAGGAGTTGCGCTTACAAGCCCATCTCTCTTTACAGAAAATACTTGATATTGTAGGTCACATTATCTCCCCTTCCAAATTTTGGACAGCAACCATATTCCTTCATGCCCATCTGCGGGTAACGTGTTACAAGTGTGTAAAGTTTCATTAAAATAAAATCCACTGTTTAGGAGTTGCGCTTACAATCCCATCTCTCTACATAGAACATGTTTGAGATTATAAGTTGAATTATCTCCCCTTGCAAATTTTGGACAGCAACCATATTCCTTCATGCACATCTGCAAATAGTGTACTACAACTATGTAAAGTTTCATAAATATCCAATGAGCTGTTTAGGAGGAGTTGCGCTTACAAGCCCATCTGTACATACAAAGTATTAGTTGAATTATCTCCCCTATTTCAACTGTTTAAAGTTTCATTAAAATCCAGTCAGTTGTTTAGGAGGATGTGCTTACAAGGTATATGAACAGACAGACAGACAAAGATGGACAGATGGATGGACTGACGGATGGATGGACAGGGCGATTCCTATATACCCCCAAAACTTTGTTTGCAGGGGTATAATAAATTTTGACATCATGTTGGTTCATTGGTAGGATAATCTTATTTATTTTGGTATTATATATCCTAAAAACAACCTTGTTTTCACTGTCTGATTCTAAATGTTTGCCTAATTTTTGCAATTTGCATATTTGTGAAAAATCAGAACAAGACAAAGTATGTTAGTAACAGAAGCCATATGAGATGAAGGTCAATAAGTCATGTTAGGAGACTGTCAATAGAGACTTTTGTAGAGCTTGACTTGCTGATCATTTTTGCCCTCCACATTTTATCTCTATCTGTTTATAGTTTTGGATTAATAAGCTAAAATGGTCATTTTACCCCTATGTTATGACAATGGCCAGTTTACAGTTTACGATGGGTGAAGGATGACAGATGCAAAGTGATGTGGCAATCGCTCATACTGGCCCTTTGGACCAGATGAGCTAAAAAGGGGCCTTACCTCGTCCGATAACCTTTTGTTAGATTCTGATGTATGCTGTTGACAATAGATTTGAACAAAACAAAACTTTCGTTAGGTTAGCTAATTATTGACTGAAGTGGTATTTCAAATGTCATAATTTGTTAAATGCAAGTTCCTAAAACTTTCTTTGAAAAGCATTATTGTTTTGTCATTTGTTTGAAGTTATATAGTTATGTAACTAAGAAGGTCATATGTGTAACATAGAAATATTATTGTCATATTGTCCTCATAATAACAATATCAAGGTTGAAACCACTAACCGACAAATGTTTGAATATGTGAAGGAATACAGGCAGTAGCGATTAAAAAACCATAGCTGTTATTTCCCTAGTGTAGTACAACACATTCAACACAACAAATACAAAGTTTAATACATTGTATTTTGGCGTATGCAGATAATCATCGTATGAAAAAGTACTGACTTTTTGATTTTCGAAAAGTAAAAATTAATTATGAATTTGAAAATTTTTCTATTTTCTAAAATTTATTTCGAAGGAAATCAAGAACCGAAATATACTACAGAAACTGCTGTTCAAAAAACTAAATATCAAGCACTAAAGAAAAACGTTTTTATTTTTTGCAAGGTTCTCCAAAAAGAACGATCTTGTTACACACAGAAAATTGTCTCAAAGGGATAGGCGATGCTTCTAACGGCCATAGTTGTACTTTTGGAATAAAAACATGTCACATCTTTGAAGTATATTTCAATGAGAATGAAAAATATTCG
>JAOXYH010058052.1:0-18159 GCA_028566455.1 Botula fusca | reverse complement strand
TTTTAATTACCTTTCTAGTTTATTAAGTTTTTGATATCGATATTGTGCCGTTAGACTTGACTACTAAAGAATTACTTTGGGACAAGTCTGAACTTCTAGCATGGTGTGGTTTTCCACCTTTGAAGACCATGTTGCAAGTTCTGGATGTTTTGCTGCAGTCCTCTACCTGTAATATTTTTCCGTATCTGTGACACCACGTCATTTTCATTGTTTTCGTCAGATCTGTTATATTAAAGAAGTCTTAGGAAGATACGCAATAAACTTGCAGGAGTGCTGATATTGTTTAACCTTAGATGTTTCCTCTCTCGCTTTTCCTCTCTCTTTCGTTATTATTTTCCCTTATTATATTAATAACCCTGATTCTTCACTGGAGATACTGATTTTAGCCTGAAAACACTAGAGAGTGTATGCTACATTGGAGTTAATTTTCGTCAATTTGATCATGCACTGTAGTTGTAGGTTATTATTATAAAACTTGCACCACTTTTTCATCGTTCCGTGTCAATGCCTATAAATAATTGCATATACCAGTGTATGTGCAGAATTACAACTAACATAATAAAATTTTAAAAGGGAAAATACAAAAGTCCCTCTTTTATAAAAAATATAGAAGTTGTTCATAGAGGAACAGCTATATCAGATGTATTTTGTACATATGAGTAGCAACACTCAACAGCTGCTGTTATTTTATGAACAAATGAGCTTCGAATCTCCGAAAACACGATGAAGCTATAAATTGCTAAGAGCTAGGAAAACTGTTTCTTAACTCATTAACACTAAATCCTTCTTATATTTTTATTATGCCAAGAGTATCAATACTTTCACATAACAAAATATAGCTAACAGTACCAAGAGCTAGATTTCAATTCATACAAAATTCCTTAATCATCGAATTCTAATGAGCAAGTAAAATACAAGCCAACAAATTAGCGGCACAAGAGTATCAACACTCTGAAAAAATCTTTCTACAAATTCGAATTATACACAGAAATATTCAACACTATCGTAGTAGGACCAGCTTTACTATTAATTAAAAATACAGGTTAATTATTGTTGAGTAGCAACACTCTTTACAATAGATAATACTGAAAGAGAAATTTCAGTAATCAGGGAAATATCAATTGTACAGACAGTATTCAGAAAACTTATAAAATTAAAGAGGAATAAATTCAAGTAACCAGTAATTATAAAATGAGTAACGCTACTCGATATTAGTTTACAATACAGGCACCTATCATAATCAAATGAATGCAACAAAATACAAGAAGAGTATCACTACTCTGTCTCCTAGTTTACAATACAGGCACCTATCATAATCAAATGAATGCAACAAAATACAAGAAGAGTATCACTACTCCGTCTCCTAGTTTACAATACAGGCACCTATCAGATCATATCAATGCAACAAAATACAACAAGAGTATCACTACTCTGTCTCTGTGTAATGTCATTTATACACAGACAAACACCCAACAGGAATCCTCCTAAAACAGTAATAATCATGACCTTTAACAAAACAGGTTTGTCACTACTGAATAACAAAAATCTTCCAAAGTAACAATATACTAGTAATCAAGAGTATCGATACTCTGTTTAATGCATACGTATTCAAAGTAGTGAAAATGCAATACCTTTCAAACGGAGGCAATACACAGGATATCATAGAGTAGCGATACTCAAACGCATCAAAGAGCAAATGCTCTGAAAATGGAAAATAGGTATCTAAGAGTAACGATACTCAAACGCATCAAAGAAAAAATACTCTGAAAAATGCAAGAGTAGTGATACTCAAACGCTTTAACGAATAAACACTCTGAAAAATGCAAGAGTACCGATACTCAAACGCATCAAAGAACAAATACTCTGAAAAATGCAAGAGTAGCGATACTCAAACGCTTTGACAAACAAATATTCTGAAAATGTAAACTATGTATCCAAGACTCTAAATATAAAAACATTTTACACAATAGCAAAACCCTGAACAGTGCAGATAAAAATGTTTTACTGCGCCATATGCCAAACTGTGTTCTAGACGTCAGCTTAATTCAAAACTATATCAAAATCAAAGAGTATTTATCTGTTCAAACTCATAACAAGAAAGAACAAATGATAAAAACTCAAAAACAATTTTTTTTTAGATAATAGCCTTACACCTGTTACAGACGCCAGGTACGAAAAATGCTCTCAATCGAACACTAACCCAAAAAAGCCCGCATTTTTGACCCCAGCTTCAGAACAATTTGGACAGGAGTGTCCCGTACCAAACCTTACCAGGCTACTCTGGGCGGTATTAGTCCTACATAATTGATGTAAACAAACCGTTAAACAGTTTGCAGAACCTCACTTGTTACAATACATTCCTCCTTTTTACCAAAAAATAAAAACCTTTTGAACTCCAATTAAAACCAAAATAGTAAGAGTTCTAATGCATCATGTTTCAATTGTTTTAAATTGATCAATATAGATTCAACACAAATAGAAACCACCACAGCAATAATAACTTTTCTGCAAAGGATTTAAAATTTCTTACTAGGATTGCACAGCAAAATATATTGTTTCGCGATTAGTCATTGCTAGTCTGACTTAATAAACGTTTATGATGGAATCGGCTAAACAACCGAATGCTACTAGCTACAGATTGTCCTCACAACAGAATTACAAATTGTCAAAACGACCAAAATTTGGAGAAAAACACGATTTATCCAAAAACAAATGAAGATGTTATTAAGTATGTTAAGAAAATTCTTAACAGTTACCTAACATTCAACATATAGTCCAGGAGCATATAAAGATAAATGGACAGTACACAATTTCTCCATGCCAGCCTCATATAATTATTATAAGAAATACACAAATAAATAACAAAATAATTCTATATATTTAAGGGAAGTTTTGAATGCTTCATTGACCACCGAATTTTTAAGAGGATATTTTGTATGCATTCAAGCTATTTTTGACAAATTAACAGATTCTAAAAATTCCAAAAGTTTTAAGCATACTAATAATAATAGAAGTGTTTATCATCAATTGTGTAAAACAAATCCAAAAATCTCGCTTAATTGTTTAAAGTGACATAAATGGAACAATAATTAACAAAATTATCCTTGTTCAAACCCTCCATTTGAGGCAATACAGAAACAGAAATACTTGTATATAAACTCAAAAGAAAAAAGTATGTAGAACATGTATATAAATTACACGTCCGGCCGTATGGCTGGGCAGAGCTCCAACTGTCATAATAAGATTTGTTTGATAAAAATTTTCTCTAGCATATTATTACTATATATTATTCATTTAATAATTATACAGAAAGCTGTCTTCCTCTTAATACTTCAATTACACAAACTAAAAACACAGATATGCTTGAGAGGATGAACGACATAATTGCCACCTTCTCTAATGTGTAGGTCCTTAATTGTCCCACTCATATTAATCAAGGAGAAACCAGGAAATACTGAAGTATACTAAAATGTCATGTTGAGTTCCAAAAACTGTAAAGGGAAATCCAGGTCATCTGTTAAACACGGTATATGTTCACACGTTGTTAACAACAATCTGAAATTGAGAAAAATGTTATTTTTACATTATGTTAACACGTTGTTAACAACAATCTGAAATTGAGAAAAATGTTTTTATTTTTACATTATGCACTTTTTTATTTTAGCACACCCCAATCTCCATATTACATTATATTGGTCATTTGACAAGATATTTTTACATCTAGAAAATGTTGTTTTTATTCTAAATGGTTTTTGGCGCTGTTGTTTCAATTACTCAAAAGTAAATACTATTTGTAATATTATGTACCTCTTGCGTTTCTTGTTCAGCAGTCAACATTTGTCTTAGTTCATCAGTAACTTCATCTCTAACGCTTCTCAGTTGAAAGTTTTAAACTGTTTTAGCCTCCAAATACCGCCTTTGCGTGACTGCTGAAGTATTTTCGTCTGAGATTCATTTAGTTCCTTTAATTTTTGGAGAAGTTCTTCCACCAATTTTGTTCTTCCTCGGTGAAATAGCTTTTCCAAATCTCATAGCTTTTATGAAGTTCTTGTATGTCAATCCTGTCGAAAGACATAATTAGGGTAGCTGAATTTCCCCTTGGCAGTATAGATGTTCCAGCCTCAGAGATTTTAAAAAACCCATTCCTCATTGTTTTCCATGGTTGGTCTGTACTCCTCTTGTAATAAACATTCACCTTGCTAGTTGATTCATCTAGCCTGAACCTAAAGATGTTCGATTTTGTGTGTTTCTTAACCCCAGCAATACAAAATGTATATGGTTCAAGCCATCCACTAACATTGAAGCATCCTCCAAGCTCTGATGCATTATGCATCAATCCATGCAGTTCAGGAATTGTTGCTGCATCTGTATGCTTCAGTTTGTCTGCAAACACACTAAACATCTGATCGATGTCCTCATGAGTGTGACCAACATGTAGAAAAGACAATTGTAGCTGTGAAAAGAAATGTCAGTATACAATTATGACTATATTTGTATTATGAATATTTATAATTGACCGTATTTATGCATAGTTTGATTTTTGTTTTGTTTTTGTTTATTTGTTCGTTATTGCACAAAGTCAACTCAACTTGATTAAATTAGACTAATCATCATCCACCGTTTTAATTTATGTACATGTATATAAAAAAAAACAGTGACTAGAGCTGTGACTCATTAAATGTTATCAAGACCATCCTTGAAGAAAGAGTTGATAAACGACATGTCTGAAAATGTTTCACATGATATAACCGAACAAGATATAACCAAAGCATTACTTCAGAATTTTTGTATAATAGTGTACTAGATTGAAGAGAACATTTGGTTGATAAACAAGAAGCACCTAACGAAAGGGTCTGAAAAGGTTTCAAACATGTACATGTTGAAACTTATCAAAAATGAAGGATTTTTTTATTTGTAGTAGGTTAGAACTATGATAAAATTATGATAGACGGAAGGAATCACTTATTGTTTAGAGGAAACTCGAGGAATTTTCTTCTCCAGAATCGGGGTGGAAGATATTCATTTTATGCATATGCATTAGTACACGGTTTACAATGAAGAGCCAAGGGTCAATTGTTCTGACTACTGGGAACAAATTTCAGTAAGAGCTGAAAAATCTTATTTTGAACCAGCAATAGCAAGACAGTCATATTTCGTAAGAAGCATTAGTAGAACATGGAGATATACTGAAGTTTTGTGACAAATTTAAGTCAAGGGTACCATGAGGTCCGATCACTGGAGCTTCTGCCATATTGGATTGAAAAAAATAACTGGTACACGGAGTTTCATGCACATCTTATAAATTACATCTTTGAGGTGATCGTGTCTGCAGAAGAGGACTCAACATTTAACTTATATTCTATATTAATGATGTTACTGTTTACAGTACTTACCTCATAGAAGAATTTGTGACCAGAAAAGATAATATATATCTATTCTTGTTCTCACGGAAACAGTTGTCAGCCTGTATATATAGTACAGGTGGTAGAGGGGATCCCTGAAAATATATAATATAGATTTTTTTCCCTTTGCCAAAGCATTCTACAAATAAATTGGAAAATTATATGTGGATGAAATTTAGTGTATCTATTCTAACTATTTAATATAACAACCATATAAAATTTTTAAAAAATGTTGAGAATTGTGCATCTTATGCAACTTGTCCACGAACTTTTGGATCAATCCTAGTATAAAGACTAAATCAGCGAAATGATTTACAAGATGTGTAGATCGTAAAGGTTGAAATTATATGGATGTATGTAAGCATTTGTTGTATTCACATTTTGTAATGCACTGTGCTTTGTCTCAACACTGGTAAACCACAATTTCCGTAGTAGTTTCGAGGAATCTTTTATTAAAGCAATAACAGTTTCTTGTCAAAGGGGCAAATTTGTAAAGGCAGATGCATATTACTTTTCATTACGACCATTAATACATTTTGTACTATTAATGTCATAATTACCTTAGAAAGAGACCATAGAACTTTCATAAGAATATTTAGTGTTACATGTAAGTTCTAGTCGTGCTTGTATGTATATATCCGAGAAGACTGTTTTCTGGTTAGTTCCGTGGCTAATCACAGCTGAAATGTGTGTTTTCATCGGATTCGTTGATGCCATATCCTAGAAAAAAATCATTAAGTGACATAATTTACACTTATAAAAGCATAAGTTGTTCGCAATTTTCTAAGCTACTGTAAATAATAGGTTCCTGATATTTTGCTAGCGCTTGATATTAGTATACTCTATCCCGGAATGCGTTCTGAGGTTCATGCGACATCTACGCCCTGTTTGCCAAGGAAATGAATTTTCTGATTCAGTGCTCATGTACAAAATTTCGAGACATTTTTCTCTGCTACTATAAACCATAGTTTGCTGATATTTTGCTTCAGGCTTCATATTAGTATGCTGTATCGTTGGATGCATTTTGAGATCCGTCCGATATCTACTTCCCGTTTGCTTCAATTTTTCCGTATGCCCATATTTAGAATATTATAGGTCAGGATCGAGGGGATCACTAGTGAGCAATTGCTCACAGATTTGTTGTTGTGAGTTTTGCTCGTTCCACTGCGCTCCACTAGAGAAAAGACATAAAATTTCTATCACTCGTCGAAGACCACCCGGTCTTTCCAAAGAACATATGTAAGAAGCCATTCATCTTTCAAGTAGTTATATAATCTCGGATAAGTAATAAAACCACAACTTGGGTAAAGGATCTCTAATATTTTCACTCAGACCGCAGACCAAATGTATTCTTGTGTTCCTGTTCTGAAAGAGAAAGAATCTAATTCTGTTTACGAAGATAAATTTCTATCTTTTACCTTTCCCTTTCTGTCTTTGAAATGCGGGAGGCTCGTTTTCGTCTGGTCCATACCGTCTATAATGACACTAACATATCGATCGGGTCGTCGCCTTGCTATCCCTCGTCGTCGATAGTAGGCAAGTTTCTCCATCCTGAAAAGCACATTGTCAATAGAGTAAGGGTTGCTTTTTATTCTGTTGTTCTCGCATGTTCAATTATAGAACTGAAATGGGCAACCTTGCATACCCAACTACCTGAAATACATGTACTTTAGTACATGTGTTTATCATTCACAGACCTGTAATAAATTATTCGCTTCATGTGTTTATTCCAAAACAAAACAAAAACAAAAACGAACAAACAAGCAAACAAACAAACAAACAAAATGTGAACAAGATTTTCATCTTTCGCGAATGTCTCTTCGCGTATTCGCAGTTAAAATATCGCCTTTTCATCGTTTCATTATTTTTTGTTTTTGTCTTTTCGCGTCTTTTCTTGTTTTGCATTTTCGTGTTTTCGTCTGTTCGCGTTTTCGTGCTTTCGGCTTTTTCAATGCGTTTTCGACTTTTTGCTTTCTTTTCTTTTTTAGTTTTCGAGTTTTCGCTTTAGAGTTGAATACTTAGCAAATACAATGTATAGGTAGACATAATCTGTCCTTATCCATCGATAAATATAAGGAGAAACCAGGTTAAAACTTTTATTTTCATTTGTTCATGTTAAAAAAAAACAAGATGCTCAGGTGAGCACTGTATCTCTGTATCTGCCTATAATAAACCCGCTGAGAAATGTGTGCATGATGATATGTGCGCTGATGATGGCTTAATGTCTTGGTTGCAGGTCAAGGTCTTCGGGTACAATATCGAAAAATGACCACCGCCGTAGGACCATCTATGAAGAGTTTTTTTTTTCTTTTTTTTAAATTGTGTTATAGGTTTCAGAGAAGATTTCAATTATGTTTACCACAGATTCCTATATTAAAATGTTACAAATGCGCCATCTTGTGTGCAGGTTTGGGGCAACCGACATTATTTCTGGAGGACTACGAAAGGAAAGTTTAATGCCGTGTTCGCCTGAAACTGGCCCAACAGTTTCAAGGGAGAAAACATTTAACAATTTTCCTCAAAGAATTTAATGTTACAACCATGTCCGCTATTGTTGGCCATCTTGAATGAAGGTCTTGGTCAACACACCATTTCTGAAAATTGATAACCTACAAGAAATTAACAGCCATACAATGTTTGTCTTATATTGGTTCCATTTTCCAGAACAGAAAATGATTTTTTTAAAACATTTTCCCATATGGCCCTCTTTTTTAAGTATGTACGCCATCTTGGACGGAAGTCAGGGCCACTGAACATACCTTTGAAAATCTACCACTTAAGGATCATTATGCCACTTTTGCCTCAAATTGGCATGCTGGTTTCAAGGGACCTAAGTTTAAAACTTTTTTTTTCATCTATAACGTCCTATGGTAAATTTATGTCCGCTAATGGCAGCCATCTTGAATGGAGGTCGGGCTTAAGAGCGTAATTTGAAAGTTTACCTCTTAAGGATAGTCCATGCCATGTTTGCTTTAAATTGGCTCCGTAAATGGTTTCAGGAGAGAAGATTTTAAAATATATTTCCAATAGGGTCTTAAGTGAAAACTATGTCCGCTGAAAGCGGCTATATGGATGGAAGGCGGGGTTAAAAAACAAACTTTTGAAAGTTCACCACCCAACCGTCATTCATGCAAAGTTTGCTTCAAATTGGCTAACTGGTTTCAGAGGAGAAGATTTTAAAATATATTTATGATCTATGATAAAACCATGTCCGCTGATGGCGGCCATCGGATCTCTGGACATAAATTCTGAAAGTCTACCTCCAAAGGACCAACTATGCAATCTTGCTTTGAATTAGCTGAGTGGTTCCTGAGAAGATTTTGTAAATACATATATATATATATATTTCATAGGGTCTTAGTATGTCCCTTGCTAGCGGCCATGTTAGATGGAGGGTAGTATGGTCTCTGTTGGCTAAGCATTTTAAAGGTGAAGATTTTTAATTGATTTTTGACTTTAGTACTGGCGGCCATCTTGGTTGACAGGTGAGGGTCACAGTTTTTACAGGGGACAACCCAAGACTCGCCAACGAAATGTTTGCTTTAAACTGGCTAACTGTTTTCAAAGAAGATGTTTAAGTATTCTCCCCTGTGTAAAAACTATGTCTTATGATAGCGGCCATCTTGGATGGAAGTCGGGATAAGTGAAACAATTTGGAGGAAGTTCATCAACCAATGAATCTATGCAATGTTTGTTTTAAATAGGCTTACAGGTTTCAGGGGAGAACATTTTTAAATATTTTCCCATAGGGTCCTATGTTAACAAGGTCGGACGGGGTCGTCGGACAATATTTTGAAAGGGGACCACTCAAGGACCCCCCTGCAAAGTTTGGTCCAGATTGGTACCAGCTGATGGGTTGAGGAAAAAAAACTGAAATTCAACACACATGAAGGACGCTCAGTGGTAGCAATAGTACAAATTACCCTGTGGTTTATGGTTAAACGGTTGCATGTGGTATAATTTGGGTCACAAATCAATGAAAAAAAACAAAAGTTTTCTACAAGATAAGGAGTGTGATCAGATAGGTTAACAGCTTTTACCTCATTAGCAGCACCCGCTGACAGCTCGTTAGTCCTGTTTTCCCAGTTTGTTACCCGGTAGTTGAAGGAAACAAATTTAAATCTCGTATTTTGATTTTACAAATTGCTAGAGCTAGACATTTTGCCGTTTTCGCTTACTTTACAGAAGCTTTTTCAAGTTTACAGAGAGTTAGGTCGTGTGACCCTCGTCCCTTTTAAATCCGTCAGTAAGATATTTCTTGTAGTAAATCTATTTCAGTTTGCTTATTGAAACAAGACAAATACACGAAAAAGTTCGAAGACACCAAGGGGTGAGCATAAAACTGTAATAAGAATTTTACTCCATCATCTCGAACTGAGAGAAACTTCTGGACCTCGTTTTCTTGCTTTCACCGATAAAATAGTTTATGCCATTACTACATGTATATAGTTTAAAATAAAATTATTCTTTAAAAGTGTCTCTAAAGCTATGTTTTTAATTTAATAGGTTTGTTTTATATTAAGGGAATACGATATAGTAGCAAGGGTAGATATTAATGTATAATAATGTTATCCAAATGTAAACTGTTGCCATTATGGATTATGTCACCTTGAAAGCAAGCCTGATTTTCCCTATAATTAAAGATTGATCATGACAGATTATTTCTACGCTTCCAAAGCAGGAATGAGAATTAAAAGACGAAAACAAAACGCCAAGAGGCGAAAACACAAAAAGACGAAAACGCGACATTTTAATCACGAAAAGCAAAAGACGCATTCGTTTGCGCGTTTTCGAATAAGGGATTCATTCTTGCATTCTTGCATTTTTGTTTTTAGGCGATTTTGCGTTTTGTAAAATTACAGAGCACAAAAACGCCCCAGTGACCACATCCGGCTTTCATATTTCATACAGTGCTGTTTTTACTATTCTACAAAAATCTTATTCAGCGTGATAAGGATCTGTACGTGTACTGACAGAACAAATATTTTGATAGTATTAACAGAATTGCACCTTGTAGACTTTCCCACGATAAAGTTTTCTCTGTTTTAGATATTAACTTGACGAGGTCATACAAAGGACAGTCACATGATAATAAAGATGTAGCATTTAACAGAATTATGCTGCGTAAAAGGTGACCTAAATTATCATCGCATGATCGTATTCTGCTACTTCTCCCTATCCTTACATCAATACCACAATTTAGGATCTTTCCATTTCCAAATGGATACCGTATTTCTTCTGATTTTTAATTTTGCTTTTTTCGAAGTGTCGCAAGAAGTAAAATCACGACATGTCATTTGAAGTTTGTATATGATGCCGGTCTAAGAAAAACTATTTGTAATTATAGGCCAACCGAACCCCTTTTCTTTACAGAGTTATCTCTACCAACAGCAAAAATCTTGTGTCCTCTAATCCTCTGAAAAGGATATCAAAACAAAACTTGGTCCTAAGTGTTCAGGGACTCATTGCGCAACTTTTGAACAATTTGCAATAGTTATTTTCCTTCAATATTTGACTTATATACACCTAAACCCAAGAACAATAATAGATATTGACCTGGAACGTTCACGATAAGGACAATTAACATTGACATTGGTATGAGGGTCACAGGTCAGTGTCACGTTATAAATTTTGACCTTTCGACGTGTCTTCTTAAAAGAGTAGAACATACCGAAACAATATACATGTATGCTCTAAAATGATCACTTTATTATGTCTTGAGAACTCGTTATTGGTCTTTTAAAGGGAAAGCAATTACTTTAGGAATGACTGTCCCTTTTATACCTATTGCTACATATATATGCATATAACTCTATAACTATCAGAGAAAATGCCTCGGTGTTTTCACTGTAGGTTCCCATAACATTCGATCTTGACCTTGATTACATGTCAAAGGTCAAGGTTATCTTAAAATTTGGCATTTTCTAGTATTTTCGAGTGTTTTCAACATTTTTCAACTATTTGAATTGTTTATTGTTGCAAAATACAGATTTGAGTGATATGGAGCCCTTCTGGCTGGTTAAGGGAGCTAATAATTCCTGGAAATTTTGCATGGCACTTTGTTTATGTTCTTTAACTTTAACGATTCAAAGCCGTGGTAAATTGCCATTTTCGACATTTTTTGTTCAAATTTTACATAGACTTTACTATGACTCGCGCTTCGATTTATTGCTGTGTCTGGGAACCTCGAAAATTCTTTAACATGTTATCTTTGGTCATGAAATATTCACGTTTTTTTTTCCATGGCAAGTAAAATTATTAATAAGATTGATATTTATGGAATTTGCTTATTTCTATGCTTTGCCTATATTAGACTGTCGACGCCATCTTCTCTAAACATGGGCAAAACGGCCAAATTTCTCCATACGGAGTCAACACGGCGATTTCAAATCCCGCAGGGAGGGAGGGGGCGAACAAAATTTCACGTTTGTATTAAAATCTAACTGAACAGTATTACATGTATGCTAGAGAGAGAGGCCCTTTTTATTTCCACTTTTAAGCCTGTAGTTCTAGTTTATATTTTGTAAACAAATTACGCCCGTTCATGAAGCGATTATTTTCTGACACAAGCCGTTCCAACCCATTACTGGTCAAGTTACTACCTTCATATCGTAATACCCATTAATATGTGGAGGAAAAATTTGCATCTCAATCAGTCAAGTGTTTTACAAGAACTCAGTCTAACTCTTAATTAAATATGGTAACAATCACAGTAGAATGAAATGGTTTAATTATGTTATATGCAAACATATATTAACATTGGATAAAATGTACAAATAACACATACACAGACATTATTTTTTTAATAAAATTATTTTCTAAGGTCATTTGAAGTACTACTGAACATAAATAAGATATATTTGACTTGTAACCGTTTTACAATTAAAAGTTTTGGCACCATATCTACCTCAAGTACTTCATTAAATCTATGTGAGGTTAGATAAACTTCTACATCATAATTTTCTGACTGCCGCAGCTGTGAAGTTTTTATAGTCTTTTCAGCTTTTGGATTTGTTGTTTCAGATGTTCCAGTGCTTCAATGTCCGTTCCTCACTTTTCATGTACAAGGTCAGAAAACGATGCAATTACTTTTATTTGTTTATTTTAGCAGTTAATCTATTCAATACATGATGATAGTATAATTTTCTAACATGAAGATCGTAACAGTTTTAATGTCGTGATCAATGATTTAACGGTGCTTGCTGACCTCGGTGTAACACTTTCGATGACCATTTGTACGTAGCATAAAGATTTGTTTATTATTCCTGTCCATAAATAAAAATCCCATTACCGGTCTTTGCTTTTAAAATAATGTTACATATACATTTCTCATTTTACTTAAAGAGTAAATGTTCCATACAGTGATAATGAGTATTATTGAATTAATTCAATGCATGTGATATTGTTACAAAATTGTTTTGGGATTGGAGAGAACCGCATATTTCAGCAAAATCTGAGCTTGGAAGATTTTCTTATAGTCTCTTTTACAAAAAATACAAGCCATGTTATATTTTTGTAGACAATATGGGAGATATAAACCCTTTATTAGCTAAGTAGCCACTGGATGACCAAGGTTTCTACAGCTTGTATGCTTTTGCTTCAAATATTTTATAATAAGACTGGCCTCAAGATCACTGATATTGAAATTTTTGGTAGAACTTTCAAAAGCGTAAAATACTCTTTAAATACTAAATTCAAAAAGCTATATATGAAGTACATTGTACTGTATACAATGATAAAGAACTTACAAGATTGCATCTTTTACTGACAGCTCTAGATTATTCCTTTATAGTAAATTGAAATCAGAAATTAAACTTGAAGACTATTTATTAAATGAATAAATGAATCTAAAACTAGACAATTACTGAATTTAGGGTAAGTGACCACAGTTTAGAAATACAAGTAGGCAGATATAAAAACATTCTAAGAGAAAGAGAATATGCTAAATTTGTAAAGAATTTGACGATGAACATCACTTTTTTCTTTCATGTAAACATAACTCGGCTTAAGGGAAAAGTCGTTTTTAAAAATTAATAAAAAAACCCAATGTTCGGTTAGGATCAACCACTCAATCTACATTTTTGTATTAAAATTAATATTATCTCCTAAAATTGAACTTTTGTCTGTAGTTGCAGTTGCTGACTTTTATCATTAGAATTGCGAAACGATGAGTTCTGTGTCGGTCAAAGGTTCTGCATTTTTACAGTCATATTTGACAAAATTATTCTTGTATGAATGTCTTGTGTTCGTACATTGATTTTTTTTTGCTTGCATAACCCGCATGGGTATAATTTGCAAATAAAGAATAAAAAAGATAAAAAGAACTATCTGACCTGTTCTGGAGGTCAATTTAGAACAATGCTTCACATGCAGTTAAATTTACAGTAATGCTACATTCAGATTTTTGCAATATATAAAGTCCTATATACAGATTACATTGTAAGATGTGGGCTGCTGTCTTTCCGGCATATATCCTATATTCTTTTATAATTTTATTTCAAAACTGTATTATAAAAATAATCAGAATACCCACCCTTTCACATGATAGAAGGGTATATTCATCATATTGATTTATTTGTTGCTTCGTGCAATATCAGCCATGTATATTTTGACCTTTTAATCTTTCTCTGCTCATCAGTATAGATTGTTTATTTTAGGCTTATTTATTTATTTAAGCCGTAAATCTATAAATTTGCAAAATCGCCATGTTTCTGAGACTATTTTTATACCGGTACTCTTCATCAGCGGTCCCCGGTTTAATTAATTGATTAATTTAATTAATGTATGAAATGAATTATTATAGCATTTTGTTTTTTTTTAAAAGTAAAAATTCACGAGTCTGCTGTCCTCAGCTCCAATTACTGTGTTATGAAGGACCCAATATCTATAATTTTTGTTATAAAATCTAAGCGAATGTCCAAATTTTTTCGCCAATATAACTGAAAATGTGTTTAGACTTCCATGGTGTTACAATGTACATTATGTATGGACACAGTCTATTTTCTTTTATCTTTAGATCAAATCTCAACTTTGTAATATTACGTCTTTTCCGAAAGTAATTAAATTCAAAACGTTTTCTATATCCAAATTTAACATCGATGTTTTATATAAATGAAGTTAACTAGTATTATCTATTTTTCAAGTTTTTGTTCA
Organism: Botula fusca; assembly: GCA_028566455.1. Taxonomy (NCBI): domain Eukaryota; kingdom Metazoa; phylum Mollusca; class Bivalvia; order Mytilida; family Modiolidae; genus Botula; species Botula fusca. The sequence continues at coordinate 3,604 of JAOXYH010058052.1, read as the reverse complement.
TTATTTATACATGTTTTTATAGAAATTATGAAACTGTATCTTTATATACCTCCTTATTATCTTTGTATGACTTTTATTCTGGAAACCTTCTAAATTATCTACATGTAGTTCTATATTAGCTTCTTTTGCAATATTTTTACATATTATAACAACAATTATAATGTCCCGACGCGTGCAAAATGCTATTCTTGTCCTTTCTAAATACTAGAGGCTCAAGTGAGGCTGTATGCTCACCTGATTTAAGTAATCCCTGCTAATGAATATCTGTTACCGTTGACTGTTTAAATTTGAGTCATTTTGACTGTAAATAAGTGGATTTGTCCACTTTTGGTCTACTGTTTCAGGGAAGATTTTTTTACATATTTTCCCAAGCTGGTTCTAAGTTAAACTATATGTCTAGTAAGGGTAGCCATCTTGGATGCACGTCAGGCAACAGGATTCAGTGTTTAAAGTTGACTTCACGAGGACCATCCATGTCATCTTACTTTCAACTAGCCCACAACTCTATCATTTTCCTACAGGGTTCTACATGAAATGCCATCAAGCGGTTTAAGAGGAGTTGCGGATACAAAGTGAGGACTGGACGAACGGACAGACTAACAAACAGACGAACAATCATCACTATATACCGCCCGTTTAGAGCGGAGGGATAATAATAGCAGAGCGTGTTTGTTTTCTTTGTAGATTTAATAAACTACATGTAGCATCCTGATTGCAGTTGGTAAAGCTCGAAATTAAAAGAAAGAATCATTTCCTGTCAAGTTTATAAAAGTTGGAGTTTTAAGATTTTTTTGGAATCTGAACACACCTGTCAATCAGCTCTTGCCGCATGGTTCATGGCATATAGTTAATTAATGATGAGACAACAAGGATCGCCCTTATCTTAAGGGTTAGTAGTGTTATATAAATTGTTTAATTCGGAGATTTTCGTTTCCAACAATTTTTAATTTCTTCGACAATTGAAAATGTATAGTTTCCGCTTATACCTCTCTCGTTAGCCAGGGAAACATGATGGCCCTATTGATCACGGGAAAGGGGTGAAGTTCTTGCATATCCAGTAGAAGGGTTTGGAAAAATTGATGTATAACCATCACATGAAAGCGTTAGTTGAAAAGAATATAGAAAAAAAGATGTTTATCTCTATTTGATTTGTTGCTGTTAAACTGTATCTTTACATACATTGTACCAGAGACATATGTTTATACGACCAAGACACCTTATATAGTCTAACGTGGCTTAGTCTCCAAAAAATATTCGTTAGACTATATTATTCAGATAAACTGGGCAAGTTTGGTAAGTCTTTTATAACATACAGTTGACTCTCGTTGTCTCCAACTCGGTTGACTCGACATTGCGGGCAAGTCGAATTTTTCCCATGATCCCGAAATATGTTAAATATAAATACATGTACTCCTCTCAAATCGAAATTAGATTAATCGAAATTTCGGTTGTCAGAAATTAAATTAATGGCCCCAAAATCAACAAATGCATTGAAATAAAATTCGCTATCTCGAACCACTACAAAATTGTCAAAATATTGCCTCTTGTTAAATTTCATCACATTTATGGTTATCTTTACCGACACGATTTATAATTTAGTTAAACTTCGCTGCAAAAATTAAAAACATCCTTTGGATTGGGTTTGTATAAATTCAGAATTGCGTAACAGATGAAGAACTGTAAAATCAGTAAATTCGACCGTTTACCGTCAAACAAAATTAATATCACATCAATCACACAACTAAAGTATAGTAAGATGACTTACATCACACCGTTCTTAAGATGCGGAAAGAAATTCAAACTTCGGTAACCAATTCGCAATGAACAAGCCTTATTTTAGACGATTTCTTTAAGCTGTGTCCCTTTGAATTAATTCTCGTCTATTTTCATCTTAGGACGAAGCGATGTGGGAAGAGGGTACTTGACATCGGAATCGGTATTCATTTCCAACATTCTCCTCTCGAACTACGGATGTCTCGAACTTTTTCTCCAGTCCCGAGAACTTCGAGATAACGAGAGTCAAGAGTATATTGAACACATGAAAAAAGGAAAAATACACACACAACAAACACAATATTAAATTAAACACTATTTTGATAAAATAATTGAAGGAATTGAAATAACTTAATTGAAATTTGTAAAAAATGTCGGGAAAGAAAAATAAAAAACTCACGGAAAAATAAGATAACCTTAGGTTAAAATTGTTGGAAATGAAATACACCCTCGTTAGCTCACGTTCATTAAAGGGGTAGTAGGTTATTACAATATTGATCCTTCGTGAGTTGTAGGTCCTTTTATTATTTTCTTCTTTTTATCACTTTCTTATGAGTTTTGGGATATGACTGGAATACTATTCAAATGATCCATTTAGCTTAATTAATAGCATGAAATATTTGATACCCTAAATTATGGACAGATTAATTGATTTAATTGTCCGTCATCCTGACACTTCAATTTGGTATACATATCTTATGTATTTTTTTTCCTTTGTGGACGAAATGGATTTCAATTTGAAGCATATTTTTATCCAAGCGATTGATGAATATAAAATTACACACATACTAAACGACATTTTGCGTGAACCGCCTTAGCGGGACATATTCCTCTATCCTGGGACAATTCAGTTTACACCTGTTGCTGGGGCCTTCTCAAAGCTGTAATTTACACGTATGTAAAAATAGAAAATTAAAAGCCAGCGTTTAATTGAATCATGGAAGTATGATTGAACTGACATCTGATGTAGGCAGCAAATTACCCTAACACAACTATTTTATTAGATATCTTGACGGTGTGTCAATAATTCCAACCAATTACAATGAGACAGCCCTGGAGATAATTTTATTGACCGTGGAATCTGCTTACCAGAACACTAACACAGTAAATCAAAACGGAATACACGAAAAAAAGCAGTTATCTTTAAAGTAACAATTAAATTTTAAAAAAATATATCGCAAATTGTTCAATAATACACAGCAATTAATTGAATTTACTCTGTGCTGTACTCCCGGGCCGGGAGGGGGATAACTTGGCCTTAGTTAAGGTACGGACGTGCCGCCAGGACTTTCATGACCCTACCCATTTATACCTAGATTCTTCGAAGAATATACTCATTCATATACAAGATGATTCCAAACCAGACCCATTTGTATACCAGTGTTTGTGTTTAATGAAGCGGAAGATACACAAATTTCTTGATCAACAGGGATAAGAAAAATATACCAGAACCCTGATGTACTAATTTGACATTTGACTATTAGGATTATGAAAATTGGGGCGATAATTGGATTATTTCCTCATAGACAAGAAAATGAAACCCATTCATCTACTTGTAATCACCATCAGTAAACAGCAAATTCCTACGTATTCATATACTTCACAGTCTCAAAATATAGACCCATTCCAGCCGCATTTTAATAGGGAGTTAACCCCCTCCCACCACCATCAAATTTGAAATCTTCCCGTTACGGAAGTTAAATAGTTACGGATGGTAATAAAATAGCACTATATTGTCAAAAAATTAGAACTGTTTTAAAACTTGTGATGGCGGCAATGTTTACCTGCAAGTGTGGCTTGTAAACTTTCATTGGTAAATATTTCAGTTATA
>JAOXYH010057942.1:0-11173 GCA_028566455.1 Botula fusca | reverse complement strand
ATATTGTATTTAGTTGCTGATTAATGCTTGAAAAAATGAATTTTCAACACTTTAAAGAGTTTGTATGGGCCTCTAGTTTCCAAATCTGTAGGGGTAGAACCCCTATTTTCGACCCAGGACTTTTGTTTTGTAGCAAGGATGATTGTGTTAAAATTCCATGGAAGCAGGTCAACTAGAAAAAAAGTTATAACATGGAAACATTAAAAAAGTACCATTTCCAACCCCTTTGGGCCCCTAGTTTCCAAACGGGTTTTCAAAAATCTGCTAAAAATAAATCTTGCACATCTTCGACATATATCCAATCAGTGTGCCAAGTTTAAAGATGAGGAATGAAAACTCTTTGAGTTTCAGATTACACAAAGTTGGTACCCCAAAGTGTTTCGGACTAACGAACGAACGAACGAACGAACGGACTCGAGCAACTCCTAGACCTGCTTTCGCCTATGGCGACGCAGGTAAAAAGAAACGTTACACTCAATTTTTATCAATTTTCAAAAACTTCGTGCATATTTTAACTTTCGTATGTCTGCACATTTAAAAATTATGTTGTACTGTTATCGATTTTGGTCGTTTGAATAGGTTCTGGAATGACGTAACGTCGTTTTTCCGAAATTGACGTTTTTTCACCTTTTCCTAAATTTAGCTTCATCTGATGTTTTGAAATGTTATGAAGGTCACAAATTGTGTCGTTTACATCTGTAAACAAAAGGTGAATTTGAAAACGATAAAATTTTACACGTAAGACAATGAATGCCCTGTCTTCGTCAAAATGAGAGGAAACGAGCCGTTTTGGATGTTGCAAGCAGGAATGTCAAAAACTGCAGTTTGCATTCATTTTAATGTCTCAAAAGGACTCAAAAATGACAATTATATAGACTTGTGGTTCATCTAAAGGACACTGGCACATAATCTAATAATCTGACAGCCCGAGTTTCGGAAGACCCCGAGCGACGACGTTACGTCAGGGCAGGCAAATTCGTCTTATACACCTGCGCAATCGCTTCGTGACTGCAGTAGCTTCAGTCAGATGTATACCGAAAAGAGTCCATAACAGGATTTCAGACCAAACTGTCCGAAATCGGCTGCAAGCTTAATTTAAGAAAAAGTGAAAAAACCGTCAATTTCAGAAAACGACGTGACGTCATTCCAGAACATATTCAAACGACCAAAATCGATAACAGTACAACATAACTTTTGAATATTCATACATAGGAAAATATCATTCTGCACAGAATTTCCGAAAATTGATAAACTAAGTGTAACGTTTCTATTTTTGACTAGTATATAAGTCTACAACTTATCAATATAATTTCATAACCCATCGATATAAGTCCACATTTCAAATATTAAATCATCTGGTTAGGCATATCTGAAAAAAATGTAGAAAACATGTCGGACTGACAAACAGACGGACCGACGGACGGACGAATTTACAGGCGGACAGAGGGTGCAAAAACCTTGGCTATGCCGGTAGGGTCTAATAAGTAAGAGGGTCGGAAACTGGAAGGGGGCACTGTGTTTGTTCTTTGGTGCGATATTTTGAATACAAACCGGATTTCTTATTAATTGTTTTTACGTTTTCTGCTTCTCTGATAAGTACTTGTATAAAGGAAAAAAGGGGGGATTTAAATATTTTGTTACCTGCTATCGTTGCTGCTGCTACCACCTTCAGCTATTTTTAAGGAGAAGGAAAACGCACGATTTTCTTGAACCGTTATTTTCGCGGGTTTTCATTTTTTTCATTGACGTATAAATGAGGGGGCTAGGGGTCCACTGGCAGGTCAACAACAAACACAATTTCCAGAAATACAAAACACTTACTTTAAAAGTGTTGAACATATATAAACCTTGCAAGTTAATAACAAAAACAATACTTTTTTCTGAAGCAAAAGCAGTCCTTTAATTTCTCACAACTTGTTAGCAGAGAAACCCCTTTCCAATCCCACCCTTTCCATTCTATGGATATTGTAAATTATAAAATATAGACATGAATAAAGTTTTCTAGTACAACACTGGGACTTTTCCTCACAAAACAATTCTGACATTCTTAAGAAATATTAAATCGATATCGAGATATACTAATAATAAATCATTTAAAATATATAAACAGAATAAAACGTTGCACTTTTATCTGAAACATATAAAAATTATTATTTTCTTTAGTTATAAAAAGATGGGTTCTTTTTTATTTAAAAAAAATACTTGCATTTTTCTATATAAACTCAAGCAAAAACTCGTTTTTTCTTTCCGAATTTCAGTTGATATTTATATACATTATATATTCTAAATATTAGCTTGGCCACATTTCACCAGATCTCCCTTCATAGGATACTTCTCATTGTAATTACAATTCATAGAGGTTCACATAAAATTTACTGTAACTCGAAGTTTAACTCGAAATCTAACTCGAACTATAACTCGAACTATAACTCGAAGTTTAACTCGAACTCGAATTTTAACTCGAAGTGTAACTCGAACTTTAACTCGAACTATAACTCGAACTTTAACTCGAACTTTAACTCGAACTCGAAGTTTAACTCGAACTTTAACTCGAACTCTAACTCGAACTCGAACTTTAACTCGAACTCTAACTCGAACTTTAACTCAATCTCGAACTCGAAATCTAACTCGATGGTTCACCACACTCCTAGAAAATGACCTGCATCTTGCATTATAGTATTAACAGGTCATAAATTATAGGTTGGGAGTGTAGAAGGTTGTCAAAAATGACATTTATTTACTATTTTGAAAATAAAATCTATGTTTTAAGGGTATTTTGGTACAATTTACCAGAGGTACCAACAGGACAGAAGATTTTAGGTTATGATGGTTTACATTTAGATATAAAGTATAAGGATATGTCAAAGGATATCTGTATCTATAAGAATTTATTGCTATTATAATGCTGATATTGATAGAAATCCATTCATAATAATTTCATGTGAATTTTGCAGTCAGCCATCTTGATTGAGTCACGTGATGAAATTCTTAAACATGATTAGTCAGTTCCCTTTGTTTTCAATGAAAACTCATTAAAATTATATAAAACAGTGACAAATTAATATAAAGTTACCAAAAGTTATTTTAAAACCTGATAATTCTAAGTAATATTGTTTATATTGTTATGATATGTGTATACATATATAAATATATATAAGGTAATGTTTCATATATTTCAAACAAACAGAAATCTGTCAAAAAAGTTGTACCCCTATTTTAACCCTTACATTCCATTTTCTTTACTTCATTCATACTTTCATGCTAGTTTTAAAAAATGTCAGAGTCTACAAAATTTTTAAAAATATTATTTACTTTAATTCCATATTTTCCTGGACTTGTATGGAATAGTTCCTGTATAGTACAAAAAAGAAATGGAATTTTTATGACACTTTTAGTTTTGTTTGGAATTACTTTTCCTTTATTTTCTGCATCTGTGTTTGATCAAACTGTGATTCCTGATGTATCTATCAGTCCTCTCCAAAAGGCATTAGAGAAGAATAAGGATATTGGAAGCTTAGTGCCAGACAATACGAAGTGGAACACCCACATATTTGATGTAGAAAAGTACTGTAGTGCCTTTTTGCCAATTCTATGTGTGACTACATTTTTGCATTTTAAGGGATCAATAAGCAATTCTAAAAGAACTAGCAATAAAACACTTGGACATCCAAATAAAAATTTAATACAACTATGCAAGTCGGATAATTCCTTTAATTTACATGCATATGTTACCCGCTCGTGCTTAACGATTGTACTTTTTATATGCTTAGTATTAAACATTTTGACTCTGCTAGTGTGCAATCTGGTGTATACATCTTGTAAATATATTCGGCAACGACCTGGAGACCAAACCAAATGTGATTCTAATCAATCGAGAACAGATAGAAATCAATCTAAAGACAATCAAGATCCTTCAAAAAGGTGAGCGTCTTTGCCATTTCACTTCAAGCTAAAATAAAATATACAAATATCAAAAATAAAGGTAGATAGGATCAGCGGAAAGTGGGAAACAGATATGATAAAATGTTTATAGAAGGGTAAATAGGATACCCAGAATAAAGATTTTACTATAGTTTGGTCTTATGAGACCAGTTATACTAAAGTCATGCCAAGATCTAAAATATAATGATCATTAGAATTTATTATTATTATTGTACACGTCAGAAACAAAGTTGGGGGTATATGAATCACCCTGTCCGTCCCTACGTCTTTCTATCTGTCTGTCTGTCTGTCTGTCCATTAATGTATCTTGTAAGCGCAGCTCCTCCTTAGCGACTTACTGGATTTTAATAAAACTTTACACAGTTGTAGTTTACTATACCTGCAGATGTGCATGAAAGAGTATGGCTGCTGTCCAAAATTTGGAAGGGCACGGTAATTTAGTTTATACTTTCACGAAATGGGTGGAGGAGGTTATACCTTGTAAGCGCAACTCCTTCTAAAAAGCTTATTGGATTTTTTTTTAACTTTACAAGAATGTAGTACATTGCCTGCAGATGTGCATGAAAGAATATTTGGAAGGGGAGATAATTCAACTTGTACTTTCACGAAAAGGGGGATATGGGAGCGGGGATATATATTAGTGAGCTATGCTCACAGTTCTACTTATAAGTATTTTCATCTTGTCAATAGTACTTCAAGTATGTATCTGATTCGTTGCATATAATGCAATTGCTACTAGTATTTTATAACAAGATAAAAAATCCTTTGTCCAACACTATCTCTCACAAGCACCATGTGTATTAGGCCTATTAAATTGTAAAAGTTACTCCTAGCTTTTTGAAACTGTTGCAAATATTGAATTGAAAAAGCATATTGCAGTTCTTTTTTTTTTCTCGTTAATTTGCTAGGAAAAGTCCAATTAAGGAAGATTGCAATGAAGATGACCCAAATAGTGCACCCCCTAAAAAACGAGGCAAACCTGGCAAACATGAGGGTAATCCCTGTGGACCATGCACAGTGTGGATTCAGACTGGAAGATCTAGAAAATATGAACACCTTCATAACATGAGTTCTCCATGTCACCCAAATGAAGACGCAGAACATTTTTCACAATACCTTTCAACAACAGCAAAAAACATCAACCTTAAACCAGATAGTTGTCTCTGTAAGGCTTGCTATACTGACTTGAAGAAAAACGGCAACAAGAACGATCATAGCCCTCGCTGGCCAATTTCACACCGAAATTTTGACCAACTGACAAAAGATAAGCATTGTGTTGTATGCCACAATGAATCTGACGTCACATCTGATCCCGAGAGTTGTGTTTGTTTTGAAGTTTGTCGCTGGTACAGATCTGCTGCTTGAACTTTAGGAAAACCGACCAATTTCTGGCAAACGTATTTTGATTTAACACGTTCGGATTTTAGCAACAAACTCAAATTGTCATCCTCCTTATGCCATAGACATTATATGGAAATGTATCATTTTTCTAGCGACCAAAAATGTGTTTCCTGCAATGGGAAATCATCTGAATGTGACTTTGTCATTAATTATACTGAAACTTTAACATATGTTGAGTCTTTAGAAAACGTAGACCATACACCAATAAGTCTAATATGCCAAAACTGTAAAGTAAGTGCAACAGAAAAATATGGAAGCAAAAAGTCACTTTTGCAAAAAGACTTGGAATCGAAGTTTGAATTCACCAGAATAATGGCAGGAACTGTGAAAGATAATATTGACAAAATACAAAAGAACGGCTTCATCTTAAGAAAGGACATACTGCAGGAATTCAGAAGTAAAAGGATGGCCTCCTGCTCAGATATTAGCAAAGAAATAAAAACATTTGACAACTTTCTTGCCATTAGATTGAAGAAGTATGACAACATTGCATCATTCCAAGCTGACAGAAAGTTTGGTACCCTTCTCTATGATACCACTAAGCTGTCAGAATTTGCAGTTCAGTCTACATACAGTTTACTGAAAGAGAAAGAAAAATTGCAGAACAAGTTACAAAACTATGAACTTGATTCATCTGTCAAATTTAAAGATGTGCATAAGATGATAGAAGAACAAGCTAGAATTTTTATAGAAAATCAGGATGAATTTGATGCCAGAAACTTGTTTGATAATGACGAAAATTCTCATGAACTTAAAAAATATTTTTTGGAACCTTACCTTTATCAACCACTTGTTTCATTTGTAGAGCAATTACTTAATACTTCAAGTGAAAGCAACACAATAAAAAAGACAAATTTATCCGATTATAAAGAAAATTTGAAAATTCAGGCTATCATTGCACTTCTTTGTAATGCAAAATATCCAAAGTCCATCATGCTTCAGACAATAATTGGATTAACTGCATATGCATATGGTTTAAGAGACAAAGGTTTTAAAATTCTAAATTATTTTGGATTTACATGTGGAATAGATTATATCAGAAAGCAGGCAAATAGACGGGCAAAACTGAGGAAGGTTACAGATGAGGTAGATAAAAATGCATTTTGGCGAGTCTCTTTTGACAATCTAAATTTCAAACGAAAGTTTGCAAAAACATTTTCATTTGGAGCTGACGTACTTGGAAGGATGTTAAATTTAATAACTGGTCAAGTTTCTCATAGAACATCAATTAATGAACGAATTGGACAACAAGAACGCACCAATTCAACAATTATTACTGATGACAGTTTTTTCGTGTACAATCCGTGTGCAGAAAAAACGGAATGGTTGTCATTTTTAGCGAAATTATTTGACTGTGAAACGAAACGGACATCTCAGTCAACAGATACAATAAAAACGTCACTCCTGCAGGATATACAAGAGGTCATGCCAGAGTTTTCGTCTACAGGGTCTGATATTATTGCATATGCAACTGTAAAATCAGCACAGGCGGCAAAAATAAACGATGTTTCAAACTATCTCAATGATCTGAAGGCTGATTTAAATATTGGCAAAACTGGGTATCCAGACAAGGTAGTAGTTGCTGGTGACCAACAAACATATGCCATCGTTAAAAACTTGGTGCGAAAATATCCTGCAACATTTTCATGGATAATTCCTGTTCCAGGTGATTGGCATTTATTGAAAAATGCTGCTGAAACAATAAGAGACATGCTTTGGGATGGAGGTTTTCATGACTTAGGAAAATCGTGCGGTCATCTCAAAGATATAACGCAGTGGCGAGACATTCATAATATAATAACTGGTATTCATGAAGCACTTACTCAGCAAGCAGTAAAGAAATACAATAATTCCGGTACTGCTCAAACTTTTCATAAATGGTTACATACAGAATACATTGAAGAGAGAATAATGATGAAATTTCAAAGTTTTGGACAATAACGTTACGCTATTTAAACGCATATACGGCATATTATTTGGCAATAAGGTCTGGTAATTTCACGCTTAGAAATGCTGCACTGCCTATTTGACCGAACTTTTCTTTGCGTATTCACACGATAAACATGAAGACTTAGCATGCCAGACTATCAACGATGTGCTTAGCTTACCTATAGATATATATGAGAGATTTAAAAATGGAGAATGGGTTAGAAGCAAAGCCGGGAAACCGTTTCATTCTGTTGCTCTTGATGAGGGTCATGAGCAGTATATCAATAAGAGACTAAAGGAGTTAACAACCAGACCATCAGAATTTCGCACTGTTACACTCGCAAATTTTATGGCATATCTGGACAAATTTATTGAGCTGTTTCAAACAAACATTTTCAAGTTAAGAAAAACCCGAACTAATACAGATCATTTTAAGTTAGACTACATCAAGAAAATTTTATCAGTTATGGCAGAAAAAGATATATTTAGCAAGGATGAAAGACCGTTATGCAACATATTTGCAGAAAAACCACTGGAATTGGACAATGAGACAAAATTTGATTTACTTAACATATATACTGAAGGTCAATCACGAATGAGAACATACATCCGTCAATATGTATTACAGCCTCCTTTAGAAACACCAAAGAAGAAGAGCAGAAGGAAAATAAGGACATTTTCAAAGCGAAAAACAACTTCTAGAACACAAAAGACTCAGCTAAATCAAGTTAGCCTTTTGTTGAAAAGGGCTTATACACAGCTTCAGAAAGATGGACATTATATTGACAAAACCATTGAATATCCTTTGGCATTGTGTGATGAATTTGGTGACATGCAACCTCGTCAAAAAAGCAAGATAAAAGACTATCTGCAGAGTGAATCTCACTTTGAACCAATGTTTTCTGTCTTTCACAACCTAAATATCCGTACAAAAGCTACTGAAGTAATAATTGATTTTCTGAAATATTTACATGAACCAACTCCACCTGACCTAAAAACATTTTTAAATTTAGCCGAGTACTATTGGGTAAATGTGATTGAAAAGCTTGGTTTTCAGAGACATGCCAAAACAGTAACAATAGTAATAGACAAAGAAAACTTTCTGTCGCCAATACGCAAAATAATCCACACAGAAAGGAAGAAAAAGGGACCAAAAGAAGAGAAAAATTTTGCAAAAATAAATATTTTGGACGATGCAAATTGTTTACATGGAACTGATTTTACCAATGCTCTCCATGATCCAACATTTAAGCGCCATCTGATAGATTATTTGACTGCCAAATTTACAGAATATGGTAAAAAATTAACAACTGATCAAACTATAATATTGGATACACCGTACACAGGAACTGTTCCTGTCATAGTAAAAAACGGAACGTCCACACATCTAGTAGAACGATCAAATAACAAGGGTGAAGCAGACTGTTGTATCTGGTTACATGCTACAAGATCAGCTTGTGAACAAATACTTATTGTTGCAAATGATACAGATGTATGGATGTATGGCGTTGCACTCCTGGGAGCTGGATACTTGAAAAGCCCTTCAACAAACGATGATAAGGATATTGTTGTAGAGCTTGCTTTCAGAAAAGAATATGTGAATCTAAACTTGTTCTTAGCAAAAATACACACACATGAAGCATTTGAAATTATAGACGATAAATCTGTTTTAGCAAGCTGTTTTCTTGCAATTTACATCTTGAGTGGATCTGATTATGTCAGTAACTTTTTTGGAATTTCAATCAAAAAAATTATTCAATGTTTTTACAGTTATGTAAATTACATTATTATTCCCGCTGATCAGTTGATAAAACTTAAACAACTGAAAACGAACAAAAATTTGAAGGAATTTCGACTGAAGCATACTGTCGTTTAATGTCTTTTGTATATTTAGAAAAAACATGCCATGCTATACAAGCACATTGCAGCAACACCACCTTTACTTTACAATGCTTTTAAAATTGCGGGATCCTCACTGAGCACGGATATGAAATCTTTACTGAGCTGGCTGGGATATGATGTCAAGAATGATTCCATCAAAATAACAACCATACAGGAATGGCTTGACTTTACAAGACGGATTTCGTACTTTAGCAATCATGGATCCAGACACTTGTACAAAATGATGTTACCAACGTACTCAGCACTACATCTACATAAAAGCCGGGGTGAATTTGTAATAAAATTAGCTTTTGATAGTATAATTCCTGAATCTGAAGTCTATTTACTCTTCGCAGAATATGGCTGGAAACTTGACAATCAGAATTCAATTTTTATACAGTGGGATACAGAAATAGAGAAAACCAGAAAACAACTTGTAAAAAAGAGACCTCTACCAGTAAAGAAGTGTACTTGCAAGGCCATAAACAGATGCTCTTTTGAAAGTAAAGGCTGTAAAAACTGTACTAAAAGTTGTAAACCTTGTACAAGTATATGTGCTTGTAAAGCAAACTGTTTCAATCCCCACAACAATGGAGGTTCTTGTCTAAAGTGTGCAAAAGATCCAGTGGTCACAATTACAAGCTTATCAAATATTGACGATACTGATCATTTAAATGAAAGTGAAGAATCCGGGGACGATGAAAGCTTACAACTATCTGAATCAGATTCAGACGACGAAAACAAAAAGGGAGGGTCTGGAAGTGATTTTGACTTTGAAGAATTTTTTAAAGACAACACCTTTCTGCAGTTACCTAAAGAAAATATCTTAACTGATGATATAAACCTATCTTTTTTCGAAAATAGCGACAATTATGACAGTGATGAAGACTAATATTTTTTCTATTTTCCCATTAAGTTTATTGGTCATAATTAATTTACTATCAGTGTATAAAAGCAGCAGAGCTTTATCCTTTATTTTGATAAATCTACTTTCTGTTAAAAAATATCTGCATTCTTTTTCAAACACAGCACCTTTCTTCAGTTACCTCAAGAAGATGTCTTAACTGATGATATAAACGTATCTTTTTTTAAAATAGCGACAATTATAAGAGTACACTTTTTATATGGCCTCATATAAATCGATAAATTTTGTTTTCATTACTTTCAAAATGAATGTACACAAATGTGTTTTGATGATATGAATTATTTGTTAAATGGTCAATTTTGTGAATCGGTTGATTACAATTGTTTTTATTTACATTTTTGGGACATTAATAGTTAATATTTTTCATGTAGTATATTTTTGTTTGATTTCATTCACATTCTGAATTTCCATTCAGATCAAAACAGAGTGCACACTGATTATCATCTTCTGTTTACAGTTAGTTATTTTTAGTACTGTGATACATCGCCTTAAGGTTTGTCGTCTGCTAGTACAGAGTTATCTCTTCTTCTTAATCAGTAAGAGAAAGTTTGGGAAAAGATATCAAATGTCAGTTTTACCTTGTCAGCGTGTAGACGTTCAGAGGAACAAATGATGTCTCCCCCTCGTATTGAATAATTCTTTTAAGACTGATGCAATACCAGTGATTGCATCATCGAAAAAAGGATCGCAAATTATAATTTGTATTATATTTAAAACAAATGCTTTCATATCATTTCTTAATGGATTGCATCATCCAAATGCAGTTATTGGTATTGCATCATCCAAAAACTACATGAAAAAACTGTCTTTATTCAATATATTGGATTGCTTTGATTTTCAAAAAAAAATTACAGGATGATGCAATACCAGTGCTTGCATCATCCCTAAATATATGAAATGATAAATAAAAATATAGTTCAGATTTATATTGTTGTTTTGAGAAGAAAAAACAAGATGTACTGTGAGCTACTGCTCACTAATGTATATCCCCGCTCTCCCTGTGGACAGAGGACATAATTTTTTGTATTATGTGCATTATATTGAAAAGAACATGTTCTGCAAACTGGAACTGGATAATCGACAGATCTGAAAATA
>JAOXYH010057832.1:0-11174 GCA_028566455.1 Botula fusca | reverse complement strand
TGCATCGTATGTGTACATTTCGTAAATTAATTACTCGTCAGCGATGCTTGGAACCAAAACTTAAATTGGAAGACTACAACTGTTATCAAAAATATGTAAAACCGAGAACATGTCAAAATGACCGAAATAGGAAGCCAAAACCATCTACGTCTAGGGACAGAGCTTGCATGAGGGAAATAACTCTAGTTTTATTAAAGTTTGGGAAATTCAGACACGTTAATTTAGAAGTATCATTTCGGGCCAGTACAAAAGTACTAGCTACTGAGCTGGTGATACCCTCGGGGACTAAGATGAAGTTTAGTTTTATCAAAGTGCTCATTAGTTAAGTTATCTATGTTTGACTCTGACCTCAAGGTCATGGTAAAGTACTGTTTTTGGATTGGACTTGAAAATCGGACTTGCTCATTTGTTAAGTTACCTATGACACTAGTATAATGAAACTCTGACCTCACTGTCACTATAAAGTATTATTTTGGATTCGGACTTGAGACCACTAATCAAGTATTATGTTGGATTCGGACTTGAGATCACTAATTTCGTGCTTCGAGTTCTGATCAACTTTGTTTCAACTGTTTTGTATTGCCTTTTCCTTTTTTTCAAGGGTGTGCCATAGACATTTTACTACTTATGATACTTTTGACTCGTATACGGTGACTCCCTTTTTTATCTATGCTTTTCATTTCCAGATGATGTTTTCAGTATTGATTATATCTTAATTATTAGATAAAAACTATTTTCTTAGCATTTGCAAAAAATATTTTTCTGGAAGGAAAGATGCTTTTGTTGTTCCGTGTCATTAACAACCTATTTTAATAAAATGATGTACTAATATTCTAGACAAAAAAGTGATGCCAATACAAAATGCTAGCATACGTAAGCCAAGGTATCATTTATAGCGATCGCCATTAACCAATAAGGACAGCAATTTAAAAATATCCCTTACACAAACACACACACTTCGAATTGGGAAGTTTGATTAACTTTTTGAGTAGAAGATCGAGGATACCAGTTTTAAAAATGCTACAATATTCCAACTTAAACGGTCCCCCAGTTTTGACCCTAATTGACCCAATCAACGATAAACTTTCCAATGGAAGATCTATACATTTACATTTTTCGAGCAGTATATCAAAGAACGTTACTATACCTAGAATTAAGTCCTACTAAAATATCATTTAATAAGAACCCTCAGTGCAGATGGACAATTACACCTACAACGACAATATCTGATATACTTTTAGAAAACAAAACCCTGGAGTACAGGCTCCAACAAATAAAGAAGGCTAAAATACCCAAAACTTGAACACAACTTATATACCCCGTATAGACTCTCAGCTGGGACTAATAAATATTTATTATTAGTACCAGCCCTCAGTGGAGAAACCAACTAAGGATGCACAACTTAGTACCTTACGAAAGATCTTGGAATCCATTCTGTACTATTGGGTGAACAGAAAATCAAAGATATCAATTCAGTTCATGACCGAAAACTCCTACATGACCCCGAAAATTACAGATATGATGCAAGAGAATAGCGTTTTGATGTTGTTCAAGAATGCTTACTATAACCCAAATTTAGAACCAAACTAAAATAACGACCCAATATGTAAAGAGCGTTAACCTGTCGTTAACGCACAACTTCGTTAGCAATAAAAGATTTAGTATAGTCTAACTGTATTAGGAATACACCCCCAACATAGACCATAAGAAAATTCTCAATCAAGAAGCAAAATACAGATGCACAAACACACTTTTAATGGAAGACCCGACTTTCAGTTTGGTAAAAATGCATTTTATACTTTTGGAGGATTAGTGGATCCCAGATATGTATTACAGACGGACGGACATTCTCGCCTCTTGTGTGGAAAGTTAAAAACAGTATTATTAACTTTTGGCAAATCAAAACATCTACTGCAGCACGTTTAAACTATAGATGCTAATAAACGGTTCGTGAAAACTTGTAGCGATGTGACAGCTCATGTTTCATCAGTGTGAAGTTAGCCCGCAATTCGCAACCTGCAATTCTCGCTAGCCCGCAATTCTCAGCCTGCAATTCTCCTAACCTGCTTTTCATTTAAGCGTGAAATTCAGGCTGAGAATTGTTGGCTAGCTTCAGACTGGTAGATGTTTCTGGTATAGTTCTTGAAAGCATTACTTTTCGATACTAAATGGATTGTAATCGAAGCGAACACAAGTGACAAAATTTTAGAAAGCCCAATAGCATCCAACAGTAAACGAGTTTTTGATACATGTATGTACTGATTATCGAAGTTTTGACAACGACGTCATTCGTGTTAATACAGAAGTGTAGACTATTATTTCTTTGTTAAATGCACACCATATAAGGATAAAATATATTCTCTGAATCATTGCATTATCGAAACTGGCATGACTGGTAACTGTTGTTAAATTGATTACTGGATCTTATATTTTGCTGTAGCCTAGTCAGAAAACACGCTGCGATAGTGCGATAGTAGCAATATTCTTCTGCAATGATTGAACCACAGCCTTATTTTATTTCTATAAAAATTTTTGTTTGTTTATAGACCTGAAATGCTTTTCACTGTTAATTCGTTAATCTAGAATTGATAAATATGCGATATTTTGCAGTATATAAACAAACATTCGTCAACAAACAAACACTGAATGATTGTATGTAAACAAATGTTATAAGAAAATGCAAATAACGAAAAACCAGACACTGAGAAGTAATTTATAAGTAACATAAAACAGACATTAACAGATCGCCGTCTGGTCTTTATTGCTAATCTATTGTCTACATGCAGATATGATTTGCACAATAACATAATCTTCCATGAAAATGAACGCATTTTCTTTTGTGACAAATTAGATGTCGAGATCAAAGGCATAGCATGCAGATATATTTGTTTTGATAATCTTCACGCGGAATCCAATATGAAATACAAATTTATTTTGCACGAAACGATATTTTGAACAGCGTTCCTTCCTGTATTACAACATGACAAAGCCAGAATTAATTCAAATCAGTTCCTTAGCGACCAGCTTAACCTTGTTGACAATATCGAATTTAATATTAAATGACATATTTATTTTGCGCAAAATTAATATTTTCTGTAAAAGCATTTCTATGAGAGAAAGTGGTATAAAATAGAAAGTTGGAAAAAGAGTCAGATAATTGGATAAAATTTGTAGATTCTTTTGCTGATGCATTTTCTAAAATCTAGCACACAGTAAATATGTCATCTAACAAAATACCGTCAATAATATTTTAATTTTTTCCGTTATAAACACGACTTTGCACTTTGGTACTCCGTGTTTAAGAAAGGAAGCCAATTCTAAACACATAAATTTCCCCGTTTGGAAGGGATTTGATCGTGCAAATGTCGATGAATTCAGGTTCATTAGATTTCAAACATCCTGAACGTGATTTTCTGAAGACTTTCTATCATGCCTGTAACGTTTAAAGGTTAATTACGATAAATGTTATCAATCATCTTTTATATGATAAAAGTGACTCAAAATTCAGAGGATGTATAAGAGACACAAGATAGGTCTTTTATGGCTGTTTAGAAATAACATACTGTAAGATTAAACAACCACACTTTGTTGGCATACATGCTAACCTATTCTAAAGTTTCTCTTCCGCTCGTTTCCTGCTCAAATAAAGCATATGGTTGTTTACACTTACATGTTTTAAAATATCTTGATATACAGCCAAAGAAGGGATTTATCGATTTTAACTGCATAACAGCGCAACAGAATAATCAGTAGTTTTACGGCTGCCTGGTCTAAAATTTTCCATTGTTGGACTGGTTTATGAAAAATCTTATCATGATACAACGGAATGAAATAGAAGTCAGGGAAAAGCGCGACTCGAGGAGTAATAAAAACCGGAAATCCAACCAGAAAACAGACAAACACCACATGGAACACATAAAAACCAACGAATCACCATACAAACTAAAAAATAAATTACCAACTCAAAGTCTACCAAAACCGGGAGCATGGACACCGGTTTGTAAGCGTCCTCTGCTTTTCTAGAAGCATCTGTTGAGTTACTCATGTCATGTCCGGTAGGTCATATTAGGAAACTGAAGAAGCCTGTTATGACGGTAACAAGCCTATTCTCATAGTGGAGATGTGACGCACCATAACGGTCTACAAGTTCATGATGTAACGGATGAGCTGTGAAATGTAAAACCCATACGTTTGTGCAGATGGAATGTTACTATAGATAGATGGAAAATTGACTTTAAAATAAGAGGTCATCGTGTTTAGTTTGGTCAATAGGTTTCCTCTTCCGTCTATTTCTAAGAGTAGGTCAAGATATGAGGCCGACTTCATGGTGTCGGTGGTGTCCTTTATCTCGAGTTCACTGACGTATATTAGAAGAAGGTAGTCACCAGATTGTTAATTTTTTAGTGACAAAACATCATCTATGTAGTGGAAGGTGAATTTTAGCACTTTGAAATTATTTTCTTCTTTTGTAGAATGTTTGAGATGAAATCGGCCACATAAGAGTGAAACGTCTTACTAAATAGGAGACCAACTTACAGTTTTCTTTGTTCAAAATATGAAATGTTCAAACTACTTGACAGGGAAATATCTCGGTGTGATATATCATATAACCAGCGACACCACAGAGACATAAACCCGTCAATGTTTCGGAGCAGATGCATATTGCTACGATTTTTTTAAGCCAGACACCATACACTTTATGGACTGGCCCTTTGAAAAGAATTACATTCACTCTACAACCTCTATTCAAACTCTAATCTGGACCAGGGAAAGCATATGATCTTTGAAATTGTGATTATTTACGTTAAACAGAAAGGCTAAAACAAAAACTATAGGATCACCCAAGTCTGTATCGCATCTAGCATTCAGACTATGATGGTAAGTTGTTTTCATTTCTTTCATTCGAAAAAAATTGTATGATAAGCATTTGAGCCCAGTCAATGCACTAGTCCAGCGATTCATTTCAGGTAAATTAAAGTAATAATAAAATACTGAACGCTAAGAGAAATGTCAAAAGAGTAAAATCAATAAGACTGACAAGATCGAGAAATCTACAGAACGATTACTAGAAAGCGGTCATAATCCTGACTTGGTACAGGCATTTTCAAATAAAAATGGTGGGTTAAACATGCCAAACCTCCCACTTATATGACAACTTTTATAGTTCTGTTTGAAATAGCCTAAAAAGCTACTGTAAAATCCGGTGTATTCCAATAGACAACACAGCACTGTACCATGAAACGATAAACCAAACACATATGTACTGTAAAAATTAGTACATATTTAAATATTATCAAGACCATCCTTAATCATATCCGAACAGGTAACTGAATATTTTTTCAACAAGGTCTTGATATATGCCATAAAACGTTTTGAAGGAAATGTCAAGGCGTGATATCAGTATATCAGTTCTTACATGTATGTCTTTTTTTCACCGTTAATTCATCTTTTATTATTCAAGGCAGTCTCATAAAGAAACTGTTCTTTACCAGGAAAGTAAGGGAAATTATACCATATATGAAATATTTAAAACCAAAGTAACCTGATTGCACTTCTTGTCTTGGTAGTTCTGTCTATATTACAGACTTGGTTATACTATATTGAGAATAATGTTTGGAAATGGAGCGCAGAATAAATAAACAAATATATAATAAAAATGAAAGAGTTGGAAACAAAAGTAACATTTGTTAAGAAAATGAAAAAGATTAAATGAAAATCCAAAATTCAGCTTGAGGAACAGAAAACGAAGCATAAACTTGTAGGATGAGCTTTCATATACAACGAAGAAAAACAAATAGGCCTTTTAATATGTTTTGTAGTGAGTAATTGTTGAACATGTACAGAAATGGTCTACAATAACAAATCACCGAACGTACTCAAGATTTGGGTTATTAAATTACTGCTCTGATCTTGAACTTGATGATACAATGATAAATAAATATATACAATTTGAGGTGCCGGCTGCAAAATTGAAACTTATGCGAAAGAAGGACCTAATGCTGTTTTTACAGTAGAGAATGTCACGTTTCAAGAAGCTGTTATTTAGTGTTCTTGTTGGAAAAAATAGCATATACTTAGCTCGGAACACACACTGTGACTGATGACGTACATAAGACAAAATTCACATTAAAGTTCAAGGCAAGAATTTTTTCGCCAGACACGCGCTTCATATTCATATTTCAGGACAAAAAAGGTCCATATGATTGATTTAAATGTCTGTGAAACTTATAAAGAAATTCGGTGGCAAACTGCATGGAGTTATACTTTGTAATCTAGATCAAAGGAAGGTTTGACCTTTTCAGTGTGAATGCTGATACACATGAAATGGATTAAGTAAGGATAAGAGGAATGTATACTCAAAACTGATTTACCTGCTGGCTGTATGAGAGACTAGTGTGAACAAACTATCAGCAAATGTTCGACCAGTTTGTGTACCAGAATTACACATATGCATAAGAAACAGAAGAAGAAAATATTTAATGAGATGTACAACTTCGATTTCCAAAGTCGGAGAAGTCTTAAAAAGTAAGGACGAGAACTGGCTAATACAAGGAAAACATCCAAAAATATCCGCGCACGGAACAAGCATTTTTCGGAGAAAGTAGTGGGTTGAACATGTTTTCTCTACCTGGTTTTCAAAACATAGTGTAATCAGCTGCAGCACGGGAGTTAAAAAAACAGGATAGTAAGATTTAAACAGCTGATATGTCCTTTGTTTAATCAGAATACGTAACTTCTTAGGTCAGTTATATGGAAATAAGAGCGCTCTCTTAAAGGCGGTATCAATCAGTATTTAAAAAAAAAACAATTTACCTGGCTGGCAGAGAAAAAATATGTGATTGGACTATAGCACTGATTGATTAATGGAAGTTTAAAGTCCAGCCAGCAATGTTTCAGCTAGTATATTCATAACGAGAACAAGTTAATCAATTCAAAAAAATCTTTGAAAAAAAGGTGGGTTGGATAACCGGGGCAACGAGTTTTGACTACCACTGGAAAAGGGATGAGATGTATTGGGGCTGGAAATTTAGCCTTCTATATGGCCCAAAGAGGCCTATCGTATCGAAATATATATAGAAGGGATCTTTATCCTGCATAGAGCATGCATTTCTCCACACAGTTTGTCCACAATGGTTCACAATCCCGTTTCGACAAATTATGTTTCTTTTAGTGATGCTCATAACCAAACTTTGGAAAGCCAAAACTACAAGCAAAACAGTTGAAGAGCAGACATTAATGTCAAAACAACACAAATCGTAAGCACTCCATCTGAGAGAGGCAATCCTTGGTTTCCAAATATATTCTTAATTTCTTTTTAATGGTAAATTTTGGAAGTATCGATTTTATGCCATTACCGAAATGCACATTCTTTTAGAAAAGATGTAGATTCAACGATTCAAAGTAAAGTAGCATTCCTTTTGATGATTCAGGCTTTTTCTAGCTTAGCTCGAGTTCCACAGTGACTGGTACTTGAAAACAATCGGGATAATAACAAACATCAACGTTGTTGCGTAGAAGTTACTTGATGATCAATAGCAACACAGTAAAAACATTTTTCTAATAAATACTGTATATGTTTCGGATATACCTACATTAAAGACGGTTCCTTCTTGTCTTATTGCTGCAAACTTGATTTAAAGATCAATTACCGAAGCATTATTTTTGTTCCTTTCCTCAAAACGTCTGTAAATAGTCCATAGGAAGCAGTTTTGCTTTCATAGATCTATATTATATTTTCAGGTGTAGTAATAATTCATTTTCTGTTGTTAATTCTCTATATAGAAACAGTTCGGATATTATTGAAGACAAACAATGAGTTTGTCTTTCTTTATCTTTTTTTTTTTTTGCCATTGTATTTTTATTTATTTACGAACAACGCTGTTCATGTCTTCTTGAAATATATTTTACTATTTATGAAGAAGTATATATGTGACTTTAATGAATGACGCTGTACTACCACGTACAAGGTTAAATAACTACGTGGTTAATCAAACATTGGCAACAGAATACCGAAGCAACAAGTTCTAGGCAGATACCCTAAATACGTGATTCCAGAGACAACGCAAAGAAACGAGAACTAGAACATGAAAACACACAAATGAACAAAGAATTGTTGGATGCGAGTCATTACTTACAATTTCAATCTTGATAAAATCAAAGCTATTGAAGAACCTTTAACATGCTGTCCCACAACTAACAGAGAAGCCATCTATACATACTACACGAGGACTAAAATGGTTTATAAAGTATAGCATATATCTTGATGTTCCATAGTCTTCCTTGATATGGTTTGGCACCAAAAAAAAAAGTATTTCAACAGCTTCATCAACAACTCGACTGGATATACCATTTACGGAATTCATCGTATCTTTTACACTGCCGCTTATTCCTTACAAATGTGCCACGCCAAAAGTGATAGGGTACTATAAAGAATTGCAAAATGCAAATGGAGACGTTATAAATCTACCAGCAAGTTTTATCCTAAAATAATCTAATCAAAGTGGGACACATTTCATACTGATTTTGATGCATCGGATGTGCACATTTCGTAAATATATTACTCGTCAGCGATGCTAGGGACCTGAAACATTGGAAGTCCACAACTGTTATCAAACATTTGTAAAAGCCAGCACATGCCAAAATGACGGAAATAGGAAGCCAAAACCATCTACGGACAGAGCTTTGCACGAGGGAGATAACTCCATAGTTTTATAAAATTTTGGGGAATTTTACACAGTCAATGTAAAGTATCATTTCGGGCTAGTACTGAAGTACTAGCTACTAAGTTGTTCAAACGATACCAAAATAGTGTTCGCCTCTATCATTTAGAACTGGGTGAAAAAGTACTGGCCAAGTCAGGTAAATAGCCTCGGTATAAATAATATCCTTTTTGGAGCAGAAACCACTAGTACGCAAGACTTAATTTCATCCAAAATACGCAACTGATGATACATGTAAATCTTAAGATGATGTGGGTCAAATCAACAAATTGACTTCTCTTTTCCGGAACAATGTATAACCTGATAAGACGCTGAATTGCAATTGCGCGACGACTAACAGGAGATGCCTACCTTGTCAACGCACATGAACTCATTCATACAGTCCGTGTCGATCATATTTTTTTTCTTCAGGAGTTATGGTCACGTGATGAAAATGACCAAAACTACCATGGTATGCGCCTACCTGCGAGGAAGCCAGGATATTACCATCAGATGAACCTCGAAACACAGAAACCAGGAATTACGATCGCATGATGCAATAACCCACAAATTACTATGGGATTTACCTCGTTTTTGTCCGCCTGCGGGAAGCCAGGAATTACTGTCAAATTAACATAGAAACTTGGTTCCAAAGAATAATCTTCATGAACACAACAGCTATGAATTATTAAAATCTCGGAACTTGTAGCCCGATAAAGAACCCTTACCTGTGGCAAAGAGAGTGAATCTGGCTGGAATCACACTTAGCTTACCAGTACTTGTATTATGTAGACAATTCATAAAACTGTAATAAAGGAGAAGGTTTACGTAGGGTCAAAATCTGACCTGTATGTTAATGAATTTGTAAAATTCTTTTAAATCTTTCAAAAATATGAATAAAAATATTCTTAAGACTATGAAGATCTAAAAACAAGATGAACTATTTAAGAAATGTTTCATCGTCGCCAAAAAATTATAATCATTTAAACATGGGCTTGAGTTGTTTCCGCTGATAATTTATCCCGAGCGATAGCGAGGAATAAAATGTGTGAAAACAACGAATCGAATGATCCAGTGTTTTTTGATGATATTATATTTATATGAACAAATTAGAGTTTTTGTATCCAAATCTTTTGGATCGGCGTGCGGCACGATTTTCATGTCAAAATGAGGCATAAATGCAATTTTTTGATAAAAAAATGTGTAAAATAATCATTTTCACTAGAGGCGCATATCGTTTGGGCTTTTTTTCAAAATTTTACCTGGTATGAATTGCGCTGATTTTTTTCATTTGCGCTGAAAAAAATAAATGATTTTAATGATTTTAATTCATTTACATTTAAATGTACTTGTAACTATCTAAGATTATGAAGGTAAGTAGTGTCCACTTTCACTACCTAAATGTTTCATTATAAAGCCATTTACTCATATACTTTTGATGTGATCGAATAGAATACTTTTATAAAAAGTTTTAAACGTATATAACCACTGAAATTACTATATCTGAAAAAAGAGGCAAGAAATCTTTACTACATGATGGTTACATCTATCGCCTTGATGTCGTAAAATCATACTACCATCTCGGTTCTCGTTGGTGATCAGGGGACAAAAACTATAGCATTACATTTCGCGAACGGAAGAGGTACTTTGAAATCAGCTCAAATGAGTACAAAAAAAATTTCGGTGCAAACGATAGATATCAAAAAGCGCGAAAGTAAAAATAAAAGAGCGCAAATGATGTGCTAACAAGTGCAAACGTAAAACGTCGTTTACTAGCTTATAATTAGGATTAAATAAGATGACTTTGATCTATATGCTTTTGAATTCGAGAAATGTAATTATCTAAGTATATTTTCAAAGTAACTTTTAACCTCGGTTCAAGTTGAAATTTACGGCCCATTTTTACCCTTTGTGAACCTTCTCATTTGTCTTCTGCACTATGCCAAAATATCTCACAGGTCTATGGAAAATATACAAAAATGGAGATGAGGAAAAGAAAAAAAGGAAAGAAAACTGTGCATCTAGGAAATGGGGTGTAATAAGAAGGGAAGCTCACTTGAAGGTCACAATTTGACTGCTACATTGAACTGGGATAACGCCATAGCCACCCCTGCTCGAGACAATTTAGTCAATGTTATGATATAGCGCCTTTTCAATAAATGATGCACATATCCATTAGTACATGTATGTGCTCATTAACCAGTACATATGTCCTTTATTGGCTATTGTATTATGTTGGTCACTGACCTTGATTGTTTGTTTACATTTATAGCATAATGCATTTGTTTATTGAAAAAGACAATATATGGTTGTTTACTATAAATAATAATCACATGACTGGGAAGCTTCTACAAGATCACCTGATTTGGATGATTCTCCAAGCTTGGATATTTCAAGATTTTTCAGGACATATAAATAGTGGACCTCCGGACATTTGAGCCAGTCTGCTTTAATTGGATACATTTAATTACTTGG
>JAOXYH010057721.1:0-11174 GCA_028566455.1 Botula fusca | reverse complement strand
GTCAAAATTGGCATTTAACGCCCAATAACTCATGTAAGGAGTCGTCTGACGATTTCGAGGTAATGGAGACTTTTGTACAGCTTGACATGCTGATCATTTTTGCCCTTGCCAGTTTTTCTATATCTGCTATAGTTTTGGAGATATAAGCCAAAAATAGTCATTTTACCCCTATGTTCTATTTATAGCAACAGCGGCCATTTCGGTTCATCGACGGACATGTCGTATATAAATTAGAATCTAGGGACCCCAATGATGCTTATGGCTTAGTTTGGTTTGAATCGGTTCAGCAGTTTCAGAGGAGAAGATTTTTTTAAAAGTTTACGGACGGATGGACGAAAAGTGATGGCAATAGCTCACATGGCCCTTTGGGCCAGGTGAGCTAAAAAAGAACAACAAAAACATTCAAACAGCCTGGGATGACATGATATCGCTTTAAAAAATCTCCTGCATTTCAAAAGGTAATCTTCTGTGTGTACTTTATCCTCAGTACATTATTAGTTGTAAAGAAATGTTATATTTTTTCCCACTTTACACTGAAGTAGCAATTATAAATATTGGTAATTCAACTACTTCGATATCCAGCAAAAAGTGGAAGTCTGATGTCTTCATTCCAACACCTTACAAATAAGCAACAATACACAAGTAGACTGTGTTGTCTCTCTGCCAAAATACAGATAAATCTTAAGTAAACAGGAAAACCTGTGCTATTAATTTTGAAGGCTTCATTTTGTTACTGTTGTCATAAAATTCATAAAAATCTATCTGTTTCAATTTTTAGTTTCAAAGTCTGATGGTGGAAAATGACTAAAAAGATGGGATCTTTACATCAAATTCAACTTTGACTATCCAAGATTTTAATGTCAGTTTCACGAAAAAAGAACATTCTGTCAGTAAAAATTTAATAAATTTATTCGTATCAACATCAAGTGATGATCCATCTTTATATTTTTGAATTACTGAACTTGTCCATGTACATATGTTAACTTGACCGTGATGTGATATGACTGATATTCAACAGATGAAGTGCCAACATATCTATATACATATAAACATTCACAGCAATATCACAATTAACTAGACATGTTATGATCCTCTCATCAGCAGGACTTTCGTTGCAGTTGAAGCTAAATTCTACAACAATCTCCATGAAAACAATTTGTTGCTTTTGGTTTTACATCAAGATTTTGTCAATTTCTGCAATTATTCAAAAGCCTGCATTTACATCCATCTTTTTGATATCAACACTGATATACATAAGTTCATCATGTTTTAAACTCCATATTCAGTTTGTATGAGGTTCAACTCTCCCTTCAGCTTATTGGCACCAGCATTACTTATGATTCACTTTATCATGGGTTTCTCTGCTCCTTGATTGGCTAACTTATCAGCAGCCTCATTGCCAGGTTCACCCATATGACCTCTAACATGTATCTGTAATTAAGTATAAACATTATAACACAAGATACAGGTAACAATGCACACTGTGCAATTTACTTAATGTTCAGAATTTCCAAAAGACTACAAAATCTCTGACAACAGGGTTTGTAAGTCTCGTTCAATTTTGAAGCTTCTGGGTACATGAAGAATCAAAACCAGACACCTTTTTATGGAAAAGTCACAAAGCAAAAATATGAACGTCATAATTCTCAAACATCATGTTTTGGCAAATGCACTTTTATCATGAATTCTCGGTGTCACATGATGAGACTTCCAGACCCTATGAAAAAATTCAGTAAGGTAGTAAGGAATACATTTAAAGCTATTTTCACTGCATAATGAAGTTACTGATCTTTCAACTGTATGCAGCTGACTTGTTGTCATTTTAGGCATATTCTTCTGTAATGAAGATGTGACTTTACAGACATGAAATGAGTCACTTGGCAGGTGTTTTTACAAAAGCAGAGGCTGCTTACTCTACACCTGGCCTCTCGGTCATAAAACTTTGCTCAGTTCTCGGAGTACAAAAATCATGCTTGAAACAGCAAATCAAGCATTTTGATTGGTTGATTCTGGAGTCTGAGTATAAAAATCATACTCGAAAGTTTAATGACCGCAAGGCCTAGCTCCTCGGTCATAAAACTTTGCTCAGTGCGGGAGCACAAAAATCGTGCTCGAAACAGCAAATCTAGCATTTTAATTGGTTGATTTTGGAGTCTGAGTACAACGTACTCGAAAGTTTTATGACCACAAGTCCTGATCCTTGCTTCTGGTTTTTGACAGAGTCAGAATTCATCATATACCTTTAAGTTTTATGTAGTAGTTCTAATTACAGTGTGTATATGTGTCTTTGCCCCTGGATTTTTAACTTTTTAATCATCATTCTAATTGTAGTTTTCTCTGACTGGTTTTGTGAGTATGTAATTCTATAAACAATAGTAATATTAATAACAGGATTTTTTTTTGTTCTGACTGAAAGGCAGATGCTTACTTACAATCAGCTTCTCTAAATCAAAACTCAAAGCTAAGTTTTCTGTTTATTACAAAATATTGTGGTCACAACCAGGGATGAAAACTGCTCCATCTCTGTCTCTTGACATAGACAGAATAATTTAGAATGTTCAAACAGATAACAAAAAGATGTGGAAGCCAAAATGATACCAGTAATGTACCAAAGTGCTTCATAGTGTTACATGTAGTTTATTTCAAATTTTATATAAGATGTGGGTTGCTGTCTTTCCGACGCATATCCCATATTCTTTCTATTATACACACATCTTTAGAGAAAGAGTAATGGAACAATACAAAATACTTACCCATCTGACATTGATTCCATCTAATGCAGACTCTAGTTCCTGGAAATCTTCTTTATTTATAACTGGTTTACCTGAACTTAGCTTCCAACCATTTTTCTTCCAGTTATGTATCCATGTAGTTATTGCTAATAGATAAATGAAAACATTAATATGATTATATATACTGTAAATCTAAACAGATTTCAAGTGAAACCCTACATAATACAACTACTTACAAGATAAAGTTTATAAAACACATAAGATACAATTTTATTTTATCCTTGAAAGGTTCCTTGGAGTCATTTGTTTTTGATGATGGTTTTCAAGAAAATGAATATTTCTAGCCAACATTCCACTCCTTGATAAAACTAGCAGTAACTTGTGTGAGAAATATCAAAGGAGATGCATTTCATATTCCAGTTAAAATTTTCCTTGTTTGGATATCATCATACCTCATGAACCATCTTAATAACTGAATATTTTACAGTGACACTGTCTAATACTCTTAATAGTACAGGTAGTTGTTTTTCTTATGTTCACGTACTTATTACCTTTGAATGTCAGTATGGAAAGGGGTAGGATAATTGAACACATGCTATTATTTAATTGTATTTTGCCAAAAAATCTCTTCTTGAGAACCCCCTCTTGGGACATCCTGCAAGAACAGTCCAATATATTCATTATACAGTTATCTGTTGTTTAAGCCTGTAATCTTGTTTTCTAAATGATTACTCCTTTATAACACAAGACATAGGTTGTCCCTGACAACAAAGTTCGCCTCGTTGTGCCCATTGTCAACATTAGGGCATTGTCACTATACAATGTCGATAGTGACTTATTTTTGTTGGAATATCAACAGACTCATTAGGATGCATCCCTGTGTAAAGTTACATGACCAGGCTTCAACTGGAATCTGTTGAAAGAGAACTCCAAAAAAACTTTAACCGGATTTTCTAAGATCAATGAAGCATAAAATCTAGGTCAAGGAGACCTATATTTGTTTTTATGCTGACATACTTTCTAAGATGCATCCCTATACAAAGTTGCATGACCATGCATCAACTTTAACCTGTTGAAAAAAAAAAACTTGGATGTAAATGAACAGATTTTCTAAGGGCTGTTCCATTAAAACATATATGGTACCCAGGGAAGGCACTTTGAAATATGGGTAACCACCCATAGATGCAAATTAAGATTCTTAATGTCTTAAACTTTGGTATGGAGCTGCTGAAATACTCACTGATAGCAGCGATTTAGAAGTGCCTTCCCTGGGTACCATATATGTTTTAATGGAACAGCCCTAAGATCAATGAAGCATGAAATCGAGGTCAAGGTGATCTATTTTAGTGGGATGTTAACAGACTACCCAAGATGCATCCCTATACAAAGTTACAGGACCAGGCATCAATTGGAACATGTTGGAAAAAAATTTGGATGTAAACTATAACCGGATTTTCTAAGATCAATGAAGCATGAAATCTAGGTCAAGGTGACATATTTTTGTTGGGACGTTGACAGACTACCCAAGATGCATCCTTATACAGTTACATGACCAGGCATCAACTGGAACCTGTTGAAAAAAACTCGGACATAAAACTTAACCTTGTGGATGCGGACGCGGACAGTGACAAAGACACCGAGGCAAGGACAATAGTCCCCCTCTACTTTGTAGAGGCAAACTAAAAAGGAAGACAAAAGGTCCTTACCATTTATACAGAACTGACTGTCTGTCTTCACAACTAGATTTGTAATTCCCTTTGCTTTAGCTTGGTTTATAGCTCTGACAGCTGCCTACAGTAAATTATACGTTAGTTCATTTGTTGTTCAGTACAACGATAATATATTCTGATTTAAAAAAGGTCCTATAATGTTTTAGTACACAGTGCATAAAACAGTTCATTTTCATTACAATGGGAACTAAATCTGAACAGTATATGTCATTCATTGACAAAGGAGAGACTGACAACAGAAACGTTACTTCACATGATATTTTCTAACAGTCACTATAATTTCATCAATTTGAGTAACTAATTACTATCAATAATGTTAAAATATATATATATATTACAATTTGCAGATAAATGTCGATTTCTGATTGGATAAACAGTGGGTAATGTCAGCGTATATTCACAACATCCATGGTATACATTATGTATATGATCAAGATGGCTGAAAGAATCTTGCTTCTAATAATTCAATGACCATAAACAAGATTCATATCAATCATAACATCTTACCTTTTATATTTTCTTTACCTAAATATGTAAAAGGCTTTACATGACGAAATCAATCATACAGCCCGCCTAGGTAAACTTGTGTTTGTCGTTTACATTGAAGGATTGAAGGATCGCTTGCTTTGCTGATCACTTTGAATTTCAAATTTTCGAAATAAAATCGCCATAAAAGGGCTGCGCATCGTAATATACAAGTTACTGTAAACCAACTTACATGTATTTTACTTTGAGTCTGTTAGAAGTGTGCATATTTATACTACAAGAGTAATAGATTTAGATTTAGATGCTTAATATTCTAAAATAACAGGTTTTTGTTCTGGACAATAGGCTTATTGAAAAAGACGCATCATTAGTGGAAGATGTTTTAAGATATCGGAAGAGGAAGACAAATTGCTCTGGTATTATGCACACTTTAAGTGGACTTTATAATTTACTTACATGTATTTCAGCTCTGTTATTTGTTTGTCTTCCAGGTAATCGCTCACATACATTACTAAAATAAATGTCATTGAAATGTAAAATGTTCAGACTTTTTGGCACAAAATATACAATACAATCACAGATCTTTGTCCCAAATATAGTTATTCACTCTAAACATTTTCATTTTCATTTTTTGTCACACCTGTATTGTTCTTTATTGAATATTTTGAATCCTTGACTTTAACCAAGTCAACAATTGACACCACAGAGGTAAAAATTATCCATTATCACAGGGCCAACACAAATATATTTGTTATTGGTCAAAAAGTCATTCATCAGAATTAAGTAGTTTGAGATCAGAAAAAAAAAATCGACACATAAATGGCTTCAATTTAATAGAGTTATAATG
This sequence comes from Botula fusca, assembly GCA_028566455.1. Taxonomy (NCBI): domain Eukaryota; kingdom Metazoa; phylum Mollusca; class Bivalvia; order Mytilida; family Modiolidae; genus Botula; species Botula fusca. The sequence goes on along the minus strand of JAOXYH010057721.1, from coordinate 5,379 downwards.
TTTTTATTAAGACTTACTCAGGATGCCTATCTCCCCAGTAGACACCGATACCAGCTGTAGCTCCATCTTGACCATTACCATAACAGGCTCCATCTGTATACACTGTTACTGCCTCAGATTCTTCAAAACTTGAACCTATGACACAGGTCATTATCGAGAATGTTACGCCTTTGGTTGAGTATTATTTATATAATAGTTACTTATGAAGAGGGCATTATCATGATATATAGACTGTCCAAGGGACAGTGGTATTGACTGAAACATTGATAATGCCCGAGCTGTAGGCAAGGGCATTATTAATGTTGAAGTCAATACAATTGGCCCAAGGACAGTCTATATATCACAATAATGCAACAATGAATGTTGCAGTGTGGCCAAATCGGTGATAAACATGAACAGTAAAATGATAAGGTAAAGACACATTTAAAAGGTAAAATCAAAATACAAAATATACATAAAATGAAAATGTAACAACGAACTAAAAGGTGGCCCAAATTTTCGTCTTACAAAGACTTTATCAAAGGCTAGAAAGGTGAGGAGACACAGACACCCTCACAAGGACAAAGACATATCTGGCAAATGGCTTGTGCAACTAAAAATAAAGATGGTGTAGTTGAAATCTTGAACTTAATAATGGACTTCATGGACTTGAACTTTCTAAATCTTAAACTACTTGATCTGGAAGTGAATATACAATGAAATAGATAACGAGAAAAAGAAATAAATTTATAATATTGAGTATTGTTTAACATTCATACCGAAAGGGCGTGCTGTTGCCAGAAATTTTATAAGTCTTTGTTCCAAAAATTGTCTCCGTGCTTCTAGAGACCTGTTCGGAGGAAAAACAGAGACAATTTTTTTTAACAAAGACTTATAAAATTTCTGGGAACAGCAATCAATGATGCGTTTTAAAAAAAATTTTGTGATCGTATTGGTATTTTGGACTAAAATACTTGAAATGTGGATGTAACTGTAATTTATACTTTTGAAAGAGTAGTAAATTTGATTTTTTTACATTATACTGGTACACAACGTTTTACTTTACAGTGATTTATTTTTTACTATAATTACAAACTACTGAACACACTAACCTAATAGCAACAGGTTTAAGTACATGTAGAAGTCCTAATCACGTGAATCCAGGGACAAGACAAAAGCGCGGAAACAAACAACGAGAACCAGGACACAGTAAAAAAAAGTAATGAGAAGACAATCTTTTACTAGAAAATATTTCGATTCTGTAGTTAAAGCTCTGTTTAATCATAAGTCAATTCAACTGGTCATGTTGATAGTTCCACCTCCATCTTTCAACTAAGCTGTCTGTAAGAAATGCAAAGACAAAACCGGTTTAAAGATTAATACTAATTATATAGAAATTATTTTTTTAAGTCGCTGTGAAGTCTATATCTTGGAATGTATTTGACCAAGAACTCAGGTAACTGTATCAGGCATCAAGAAACTTATTACAACATACTACGTCAGTATACTGACGGAACAATGGGCTACAAGTCACGTGCATTGACTTTATTACAATGTCTATGTCTAAGTTTTGCTATCTGATTCTGTACATCTTACAGTCAAAACACATGGTAATGACAAACATATAAGACGGGTTGTCAGATTCCACCAGAAGAAGGTAACTTTGATCTTAATACCATTCTAAAGCGACTTTCGTTTGTAATACATCCAAGTGAAACTCTTGAATACAAAGTGAACTACATGTACAACCGTGTAACTTGGTCTTGTAATGCGACGATCTTTACGGTCATTACAGTTCTATATTTGTCATTTTTCTATCATATGACAAAATTTTGTTTACATGTAATTATTTGTTTGACGAAATGCACATGAATTTGTCTGTCTATCTGTCATATCGTCGGTTACAGAACTCATTGTTGTTTCCAAAAAAGCTCTTAAATGTATGTAAACAAATCCAGAAATACTTTTCAAAACTGAGAACAGAATTTTATGTTTTATCCACATTAGTGCTGGCTGAGCCTAACCATTTGCAATTCCATATAGATAAACCTGGTTGAGCCTAACCCTTTGCGATAGCATGTAGATAAACCTGGTTGAGCCTAACTATTTGCAATAAAATATAGATAAACAAACTATTAAAACAAAACAAGCAAAAAAAAACAAACAAACAAAAAAGCAATATAAAAACAAAACCAAACAAAACAAAAGAAAATGTACCAAAATGTCTCAAAGGGCAGCAAAATTCAGTTAACGAACCCTGCAACAGGCGCTTTAATTAACAGACCTCATTCACGCTACTCGAATGTTGGTGTTGATCATGAAAATTGAGTAGTAAGGATGTTGAAATAAATAAGTTGTAAATTGGGTATTATTTTTAGAAAAATCTAACATAATTAACCAAAAATATAGATATGTTCATGTGCTTGTTTTCAGAATAAAAGCAATTAAAAATTTTGCGGGAAATGAGTTCTCGCGGTTATGGATCTTTCTTGTTGCTAAAAAGATATATAAACAATATTAGGTCAATGTCTGAAAAAGTATCAACTTTTTGTATGAGGTTTAGAAACTGGGTAATGGTGAGGTTTACCGATCCATTCAACAGTTTCATGCCGAATACAAAAAGGTTGATATTTTTCAGACAGACTTCATATTGTGTTAATACTGCAGCCATGTAAAAATATATTTGTAGTTTACAAAACTACTTAGTAAATAAAGCGTCTTCCTGTGTCCCTAACTGAACCCCTGATTTACTATACTGTGGAAATACGGACAACAGGAAGTAACAAAGATATAAGCTTGTTACTATATTTAGGACATACAGACAACAGGAAGTGGTCCAGGTGCAGTATAAAAATCGAAATCTTTACAATTTTGTCACATGACCTCTTATATGTGAAAAGAAAGTATGAGAAGAAACTGTGGTTAACTGTGGAATAATTTGTAATGTATTTAAATGATAGATCTCGGGCGTTTCCAAAAAAAGTGCAGAAAACTGATATTTTTAAGAAATTTCCAGTTTCATAGGGCCATATCTTCCACAAAAACCATTCAATCGGAACGAAATTTAAACTTGGTGTGTAACTCATCAATATAAGTCTAGATACCATATATCAAATTATTTGGTTGAGGCGTTTCCAGAAAAAATGCGGAAAACTGATATTTTTAAGAAATTTTCAATTTCATAGGGCAATATCTTCCACAAAAATCATTCAAGCGGAACCAAACTTTAACTCGACCTGTAACTCATTGATATGTCTACATATCAAAAATATCAAAACATTTAATTGAGGTGTTTCCAAAAAAAGTGTGGAAAACATGTCGGACTGACAGACGGACGGACGGACGGAGCGAAAACCTAAAGTCCCCTTCGGCTTCGCCGGTAGGGGACTAAAAAAATTTTTAAAAAATATTCCTTACTCATTGTCAGTGGGGCTGACTACCATCCCAAACTGTCTCATTCCAGACTCCATACATTGTCGAATCATCAGCCGATAACGAGGCTCAAAGATGTGCAATGGACAAGGTATTCCTGGGTAGGCCTGAGTACAGACAAACACTGGAATCTCAGCACGACCTTCAGCTGACATTCTGAAAAATTAACAGGACTGTTATTCTATAATGCTCATGAATTACCATTTACTGAATTAAATTTTCCTAAGTATAAAGAGGGAACTGAAAAACTGTGCAGGTGACCAGTATAAAGCTGAGCTCCACACAAATCATTTTTTGTGAAAAATTCTGGCTCAACTACAATTTATATTAATAACTAAGTTTAGAGGGATATTGAGCAGTTTATATATAAAATTATTTGATGACTGAGCCAAAGCCCAGGTTGAATATGAAATTCAAGGATCTTTTTTCCAGCCACTGCCCACCTATCAGTTATACTGGATGATTTAAAAACACACAACCATCATCACAAAAAAACATTATATAAATCTCAGTAATACCTAGCAAATTCTACTAGTTCTTCCTCATGAATCTTCTTCCTTTCTTCAAAATCCCCTTCGAAGTAGGTTCTGATAATTCCCTGAATAGATTCTGTGGGAGCTTGTCTTCTCTCTGCCAAATACTGAAATATGTAAAAGATTAAAATCTGAAATCTTTTGACTATTTTACACTGTGATTTCATATGAGATATTGCTTTAACGAATATACTCAGTTACCAAATACTAGCTGAAAAAATGTTCAGATATATTTAAAATCTAATGCATATTTTGCATATACTCTGACTTCTTAATACAGCATATTTAGTTGAGAAATTCTGAGGTCTTAAGTTTGACCCGAATGGGGATGGAACCCACAATCAATCTCCCACCATTCAAAATGAACATGCAAACCAATACTCCACTAGGCTTTTAGACAATGAACAAATCAAGGCCTCCTTCACAGCTTTTCTGATTAGGTACTAATATTCACAAACAAAACCTAAATACAAACACTCTAAGTTGATCAAGACAATATTTAAAGCCTGGCAACCGATAAAATTACCACAAGGCTACATACCTCAGTTAAAGAGCTTTTACACAGCGGACACTGACTCTGGTGATCAAGACATCTATCTAGACATCTTCTACAGAAGACGTGACCACATGGTGTTGTTACTGGCTCATACAACAAACGGTAACATAGACTACAGTCAAAATCATCTCGGTTTAGCAAATCACATGGTACCTCTCTCTCCTCCTTTGGCTTGTTTGACTCTGAAAATATAAACAAAAGGCATTCAATTATTACATGAACGTCGGTAGATTTATGAATTATGAATTTGCAATAGGAAAATTTTGCAGAGACGTTTATTTGTGTCGATTCGTTGCCCTTGCATTTAAAATTCAAGGTTCTTTAAAAATAATTCTAAGCTACTGATTTCCAAGTGTATACTGGGTTCATTGAAAAATAATGCAAAATCTCCCAATATTCAAATGATTGTTATTTCACAATACGACATGTATTTTCACCCCTACTGGTGTCGATTCCATAGCTTGACGATATATAAGGGAAGTGGTTAAAAAAAAACCTATAATACTGCTGAAAGTGGCATTAAACCCCATTCAATCAATCAATATACACAATGTACCTAAATTCATTTAATGTCTTTATTTAACAAATATAATAAACATACATGTATCCCTTAATATTTTGATCTTTTTTAAAGCGAGAATATTGATGTTAATTCTTGGAAACAGAAGCTCTGTCAACTACACTCCTTACCAGATTCCACAACACTTGTGGATCTTTCAAATATTTTCATTGGAGGTTCTCTGGTTGGACTTAATGGGACAGAACCACTTGGATTTCTACTTCGTTTCAAGGTAAGATTATCATCACTGCCTCGTCGATATGGTCTTGGAGATGTATTTGGCGATGCCGGCCTTGAGTTTGGAGCTGATGAACCTGTTA
>JAOXYH010057610.1:0-11174 GCA_028566455.1 Botula fusca | reverse complement strand
AACTGGGCCCTGCTGACCTGTATTTTTTAAACCGAAATATGAATTTATGCAGGACAAACTATCCTTTAGCCAAGTTTACGAAAAATTTATCTGCTGTAAATATTAGTGATCTACCTTTTGAAGAGGAAAGAATTTAAAAGTAAAATTTATTGTTATAATTGTTCATTCTACTGATTTTCAATTTAGATATGTAATGATTTATTTTGCAGCAGTATGTGATTAAAAGTTTGACAATTGCCAGTTCCCCACATTGGAGTTGTACTTGCACACGTCTCTAGGCACACGTACCACATATATTTGAAAGTAAGACTGAATTACATGTATATGTTGTGCATTAAGAATTAGTAAGACTGAATTACATGTATCTGTTGTGCATTAAGAATTAGTTGTCATATTTCACTTTTGAATGACAAATTATATTGGAACTTTACCTACTTTTGAAAAGAAATTACCAGTAGCAACTGAACATGTACATAATTATATATGTACTAATATCAAAGCTATATCCAACCACATTTAGCATTCTTGTCTTCCTTCCCATCTAGTATATAATTTTAGTGGCCTAGGTGGCCAAGTGGTCAAAGTAGTTGGTTTACCTGTTCAATCACTGTAGCCGATCACCGCTGAGGTGTGAGGTCATGGCCAGCTTTGTAAACGACAAAAAGGGTGCATTCAACTTACAACCATGATTTGTCAGTTACCTGCAGAAGGTTGGTGGTTCCCTCCAGACACTGTGCCTTCCTCCGCCACTAAAACTGACTGGGGTAATATAGCTGAAACACTGCTGACAGTTGCGTTAACAATCGATGAGGTTAACATTACTCTCAGATCCAAAAGTGAAAATGTTCTTCCAATTGATTAAGGTGGTGATAAACCCGCCATTTTTTATTGTATCCTAGATAACGACCAATCTTCATTTGCAAATATCTCATTAACTTGATGTTCCCTTTTACTCAAACTGATACAAAATGTTCCATGTATCAATAATCACATAACTACAGATTCAGTTTTACGAAAAACTATAAAATAAAGAAATTACGAACTCACAAACATTTGCCTTTGAAAGGTACAATTTTTGCATCCAGGAATGAATTTTTTAAATAAAATCACTTTCCTTTCACTACTTTGATCATTTATCTAAAACAAAGGCGTCTTAGAATTTTTAATTTCGCTTTTCACAAAAAGAAATTTCCATTCAAACACAGTTGGGGTCAAAATGACAGCTTTTTCACGGTGTGTTTGATTAATCATCATCATGTAGCATTTTCGTAATGCCAACCATCTTTCTTATGAAACTTAAAATTTTCCAATATTTACTGTAATATTGTGATTATTATAAAAAATCTTTGGTTAATAAGAAAAAATATTTGATAAACTGAAAAGGCAGCGTGAAAATAAATAATATCTCGCCAATCAAAAGCACCTTTTTCACGTTTTTTGAACCCCATATGCATTTGAATGTGGATTTCTTTTTAAAGACAGGAAAATTAAAAATTCTAAGACGCCTTCATTCTAGATAAATGATTAAAGTAGTGAACGGAAAGTAATTTTAATAAAAATATTAATTCCTGGATGCAAAAATTGTACCTTCTCACAGCAAACTTTGCACGTTTGTAATTTCTTTATTTTATATTTTTTTCAAGAAACTGAATCTGTAGATATATAGAGAAAGAGATATGAAAACTTGATGAAATGTTTGGATAAAAATAACCTTCAGTTAAATGAGATATTTGCAAATAGAGAAAGGTCATTTTCTAGGTCATCAAGGAATATTTTATTGGTTTATCACCACCTTAAGTTGCTTGCATCTCCTTGTACAATTATGAGAAAACAATATAATATTTCATGGTTTTTATGATTGTATTAAATTGGTTCAAATAGATGTATATTATACAGATTTAATGTGATTATATCATAGATTTCATAAAAATGCAAATATTTCAATTCTGTTTAGTGATCAATTTTCATAAGCCCCAAATTTCACGCTTAATTCTGAAAAGTATAGGTTTTGTAGTTAAATTGTGAAATTATATAGTTATACCATTGTATAAACTATTGAATTAAATTAAATCTGTTGCAAAGTACTTACTTAAGCAGCTGTATGGTATATTACAATCATATTTGTATCATAAAATATGTCAAACCTATAATATTTTACAGGTACATGTATATCATAAGAAGAAATGGAATACCCTGTTGAAGGTAAGTAATAAAAAACTTGAAATCTATAAAATGCAAATTCTTACAACTCTATACTGACTAAGTTATGCATGCACTGTGTCTTTTTCAGATAATATCAAATATATACATATAGGTTGTCACCAACAACAAAGTTCGCCTCATAATGCCTGTTGTCACCATTTAGGCCACTGTCTCTAAAGCTGTCATTACAGTTAACGATAGTGATTTAATTTTGTCAGAGCACCGACAGAATCCCCAAGATTCATGCAAAGTAACATGACCAGGCACATGAGGCATCAACTTGAACCTACTGAAAAAAATCCATGACATCAACTTTAACTGTATTTGTTTAAGATCAATGAAGCATTAAATCTAGATCAAGGTCACCATTTTTGTCAGGATGTTGACCAACTCCTAAAGATGCATCCATATGCAAAGTTACATGAGCAGGAGTCAACTGGAACCTGTTGAAAAAAACTCTGACTTAAACTGGATTTTCCGAGATCAATGAAGTGTGAAAGGTCAAGATGACCTATATTTGTCCGGATGTTGACAGACTCCCTAAATTGTATCCATATGCAAAGTTACATGATTAGGCATCAAGTGAAACCTGTTGAAAAACTAATGTAAGCTTTAACCTTGTGGAAGAGCATGCGGACGCCAAGGAAAGGACAATAGTCCCCCGATACTTTGTTGAGGCAAACTGAAAAATGTTGTATGTTTACCCATTTCTTCAGGAATTAAGATGTCAAATCATTGATATCACAAGTATTTAAATGTGTGAAATGAATATATATGAATAATATATTAGCAAAAGTACATGCCAATACCGTCACCAGACTTGACAATTAATTTACTATATTGCCACTTTAAAGGACAGCAACTCAGTAATAAAATAAAACTTTTATAAACATTACAAATGTAACTGTAACTTTTTTATGCATGAAATAAATTGTGTATCCTGCACTGTAACAAATATAATTATACTTCATTTACTACAAACATTTATGAAATAATCAACACTTTAATCTTACCAATGTCAAAATATCACTTCAATGCAAAACTGATCATTCAGTCTTTATAGCAGTAAAGCCACACATGGCTTCATTCATTAGTACATTTAAAACACTAAGATGCATCGACACAATATGTATACAGGTTGTAAAATTTGTCTCCACATAATGATTTCCCTTATTAATTTGATATGCATCATAACATTTTTTTTAAATTTTGTTTAAAAGTACAACAGTAGATACTGATTCAGGGGAGATAATCTTTCATTAGGAAAGTAATATAGAAAATATTTATATTTTGTAATCATATTTTCTCTCATGCACTGCTATAAAAATGAATATGTTCTACAAAAATGCAATTCTTTATTTTACAGAGTCCGCAATGGAAAATAATAAAGACAAAAAAGATGATTCAATGGTGCGTTTCCATCCAAATGATAGTTGTGAGATAAGAGACATGTTTAAATTAACTGTTGTGGACGTTGAATGAACTATCTTTGGTTTCAGCCGATTTGTTGTTTGTGTTTTTTTCATGTTTTAGTTACTTGTTTCAACATTGCATTTTGTAATTGAGATTATGTTTAATATAAATTACTGTTTCACAGATATTGTCTTATAATGTTTCTTTAAGAGCCAGTTTTCTTAAGAATCTAGCATTGGTAAAACGAATTAAAAAGCAAACAACTCCACAGTAATTTTTCACAATTTATACTGGTAATGAGAGAAATTAATTGTTTCCATTGTAAAAGAAACCATCAGGGGAGCTCACTCCAACATTCTCACACAATTAATATGACACAACTTATACAAGATATGTGAAATGGACAATGTGAAGGAATTCTGAAAACAGATTTGAAAACCTGAAATAGAAATGCCTGAAAGAAAGTCCATGATACTTTGCCATATATAAATTTGTATAAGCAACTTCATATCAATATAAGCAACAATCCCGCAAAATACAATCAAAATCTGATGAGTAGTTGCGTCCACAAGGTACGCATAATGACACACAGTGATAATAAACTATGATGCACATGCAGTGATAATAAATTATGATGCACAATTATGATAATAAACTAAGTCCCATAAATCCTACAAAAATTAATAAATCAAAAGTATAGTATGGTAATCTTCATATGACAATGTAACAATCCTGCAAAATATAAACCAAATCTGCCAAATAGTTTCAGAGGAGTTTCATCCATAAGGTATGCATATGATACAAAGTGATAAAATACATGCATGTACAACAAAATCCCATTACTCTTGAAATATGAATCCAATAGCTGAAAAGTATGATCATCGTCATATCACAGGTAACAATCCTGCAAAATATATACCAAATCTGCACAGTAGTTACAGATGATATGTGTCCACAAGGTATGCGATATATAATACAATGTGATGAAAAACAAAAAAAGTCCTATAACTCCAGTAAACATTCACTGAATGAAAAAAGCTGTATGTGTGAACATAATCGTATCGTAGGTAACAATTCTGCAAACTAAAATACAAATATCTGCACCATAGTTTAAAAGGTGTATGTGATACAAAAACAACAAAGTCCAATAACCACTGTAAAAATTTGACACAAATGTATGTCTTGCCTTCCCTGGCTATGTTGATAAATGCAGTCATTGAAGCATGACCTAGGTATCAAGGTCATAAAATTGTCATGGATTTGGGATGGACTGGTGCTGGTGACAGTATAAATCAAATACCATTGACCGAGGACTAGTAGGTCTTGACAAACTTAGCTAATCACAAACTTAATTTGTCATACTTCCAATGTCATTGAAGCATGACCTAGAGGTCAAGGTCATAAAATCATCATGGATATGAGATGAACTGCTGCTGGTGCAAATACAAAGCAAAAAAATTGACCTAGGACTAGCAGGTCTTGACAAACTTAGCTAATCACAAACTTTGACATAACCATACTACAATATTTCCAAAGTCACTGAAGCATGACCTAGGGGGTCAAGGTCATAAAATTTTCATGGATATGATATTAACTGCTGCTGATGCAAGTACAAATCAAATAACATTAACCCAGGACTAGTAGGCCTTGCCAAACTTAGCTAATCACAAACTTTGACAATTGTTGTCGCTGCCGCCTGAAAAGCAATACCTACGTTTCACCTTCCACGACATTTGTCGCGGGTGAGACAAAAATAACTGAATCAAAATGGCAGTAAGTGTGATCATCGTCATATCGTAACTATCCTGCAAAATATGTATCAAATCTGCACACTAGATTCAGAGGAGTTGTGTCCTCAAGGTGTCATATGAAACAAGGTGATAAAAAACAACAAAGTCCTATAACTCCTGTAAAAATCGCCGAATCAAAATATTGAGAATCTGGAAACACATCCACATACTTCTTCATGCACATTGTCAATATGCACATAAACATTCTACAAAGTTTCAAAAATCTGTGTCAAATGCTATAGGGGGGGCCTCGGGTGGTTGAGTGGTTAAGGTCGTTGTTTACCTGTATAATCACTGTAGCCTATTACCTCTGGGTTGTGAGTTTGCACCCCACTTTGTAAACAACAAAAAACGGGTGCGCTCGACTTGCAACCGTATGTGATAAGATTTGTCAGTTACCTGCCCAAAGTTGGCGGTTTTCTCTGGGTACTCCGTCACTAAAACTGTCCACCACAATATAGCTGAAATACTACTGAAAGTGGCGTTAAACCCATTCAATCAATCAATCAAATGCTATAGGCGGAGTTGATTACAAAGACGTCGCGCAAGGTGTTGCGTTACCAAAAGGGACTTTACTAGGAACTTCAACTAGAGGCTCACCTGAGCCTGTATTGCTCACTTTGTATACCTGGCCCTTTCAAGATTGTCTTTTATTTTCAGCTTTAATTGACCAAAAACAGCAAAAAATTGTCAAAAGTAAAGTTTAAAGTCCAAAAACTCATGTAAGGAGTCATTTTACGATTTTCTTGTAATAGAGACTTTTGTAATGCGCGCCTTGTTGAGAATAAAATAATAAATAATGATAATTTTTGTTTTTGTACAGTTTCTCTCTATCTGTTATAGTTTTCAAGATATTGGCCGAAAACAGCAAAAATCTTCATAAACAGCTAAAATCTTCAGAATTTATGTTTAAAGTCCAATAACTTATGTATGGTGTCATCTGACAATTTAAGTGTAATGGAGACTTGTAGAGCTTGACTTGCTTTCATTTTTGCTTCCTAGTTTCTCTCTATCTGTTATTGTTTTCCAGGTATTGGCCAAAACCAGCAAAAATTGTCAAAATTTATGATTCATCACGTATACCTCATGTGAGGATACATCTGATGATTCGGGTGTAATGGAGACTTTTGTAGAGCTTGACTTGCTGATCATTTTTGCTTTTTTTACATTTTCTCTCTATCTGATATTGTTTTCAATCAGTTCAGTTTTTTCAGAGGAGAAGGTTTTTGGAAAAAGTTTACAATGACGGACGACAGACGCCAATTTTAGTGATGACAAAAGATCGCCCTGGCTTTTGGCCGGGTGAGCTAAAAATAAAATCGGTAAAAAACATGAACTGCTTTTAGTGGCAAATCTAGCTGATAATTTCAATAAAATTGTAGAGGATTGTTCCTTAGCTGGAATTTTAATGATATTTTATCCTTTGCTCCTTCTATTAATGCAATGGATTTCAGTAAAACTTTCATATTTTTTAACATATATCGTGAATAGTTCCCCAGTTTCTTTTTGCTGAGTTTTACTATTTCAAAAGTTCTAGCCATTTCTGGGCTAGTTAACTTCTTGTTTCTACCTTTAATATCGTATAGGAAAAGTTCAAAATGCATTAAAAAACATATTTCATCAAATTACATTTCACATCAACTGCAAGTGGCACATGTGTATATTAATTAACAGTGTCTTCCTCGTTTGTTTAATAGGAAGAAATCTTCAAAAACAGTGTGGAGAATTTCAATAAAAGATATAAGACAAATATTCTGGAACTGAAACCACTTCAGAAGGAGTCATTAATAGGGATTACCAGTGGCAAAGATGTAATATGTATGCTACCAACGGGCTATGGAAAATCGTTAATATATGAGATATTGCCAATTCTTTGTGAAGAAATGCAAATCAAAGAAAAGATACTTCTGATTGTTTTGGTTCCTCTAAATGTCATACTGTCTCAGCAAATTGACAAACTGAAACCAGATGCATTTGATATCTCTGAATTCCTGGAGCACACTAAGAATATCGATATAGACAAAAGCATGTTCCTTATTTCTCACCCTGAGAAAATTATTAGAAATAAGACACTAAACACAATTTTTGGTAAACCATTGTTTCAGAACATGAAGTGTTTTATTGTTATAGATGAGGCACACTGCATATTAGAGTGGGGTACAAATTTCAGACCTATTTATAAAAAAATTGTGGAACTCCGAGCTGTTTTTCCACATGCTCAAATTCTGGCTTTCAGTGCAACTTTATCAAACCGTGGACAGCTTGAAATAAAAAGTCTTCTACAAATGAACAACTGCAGAACCATTAAATCTTGCCCATCCAGGGACAATATTTCCATGGTTGTAATGAAGAGACCACCTTTATCAGGTGGAGCAAAACAATCATATAGATTTATATTTGAGCCACTATTGTTGGAATTGAAATGCAAGGGTAATGACTTCCCTTTAACAATTGTTTACTGTTGTGGAAACATGGATTGGGTGGGCTATGGATATGAGCTAGCACATCAGATTCTCAGAGAAGAGTTCTACACAGAGTCATGTTCACCAGAGTATGCGAGAGTTGCCATGTTCCACTCCTCCATGGATATAAATGATGAAGTAAGCATATATAAATATACACACCTAGTAGAAAAATCCTATGCTATCACTCTAAAATTAAAAGAAAAAAATATTGCATTTGATCTATAAGTACTCTGAGGACAACTTAAAAATTGTAAAAAGAGGGAATTACTCCGCTGACGTGTCACCAGTAAACTCAATTTCCCGACCATCAAATCATTCAATTGATGCCGTCAAATAATAAAATACAATACTGTTATCTCCTAAATATACACACCTAGTAGAAAATCCTATGCTATCACTCTCAAATTAAAAGAATAAAATATAGTATTTGACCTATTAAGTACTCTGAGGACAACTTAAAAATTGTAAAAAGAGGGTATTACTTTGAATTACTTCTTTATATTTTATCTTAGGTATTGTCTGAGATAAATAGTCCTACTGATACAAAAATATCCCAAAATTTTCTGTCTCTTATTCCTTCTTAATTGCATAGCTATAATTACACGTTTTTCAAATACATGTATATACAGTATTTAACCTAATGATCCTCCACATCCCCATAAGAGCCCCTTATCAAAATTGGTCTTGAAAATTATGGAATAAGTGCTCCGTATTTACATTAACATAGTTAAGGGGAAGGTTTTTGAATCAATTTTATGTAATGTTTTACTTTTCTGATCAATTTCTAAAACCTGTCTGCTTATTTCAAAGGTATTTCACACATAACTTTAACTTTTGAATACTCAAGATTCATTTCTGTGTTTGAATTTACCCCTTTTTCAGCTCAGTTGTTCTGGTTCCTAATAAGCACCCGCTTTTCCTTTTCTAAATATTCCTGGGCACTTATTAGACTGAATAGGGCAAATAGATACTTTGTCAACTTTGAGCTAACATACGTTTGTATAGCAAACAGACTAAATTTATAAAAATCAATGTTACTAAAATACCTGTAGTAATACTTACAGACTTATTTATTCATATTTTTTTTAATTTCTTTTGAATCCCATCCAAAGACAGAACAATCAAGAAACTATTTCCGACATATAGACATTTTTCCAAGTAACAAACAAAAATCAAAACAAACAACCGAATGGAGATCTACAGACAAAAACAATAATTAATCACAAATTTGAAACAATCATACTTTTGTAATATTTTTTCAATTTGTTCCAGCTATCTCTATAAAATTATTGACTGGTACTCCTAACACTTTACACACTGAATCTTTATGTTATTCAGCTCCAGAAAATTATCTTCACCAACCTAAGCAAGGAAAATAATGCCTTGAGAATTGTGTTTGCGACAGTGGCCCTTGGAATGGGGGCTGACCTTAGATATGTTAGAAGAGTGATTCATGCTGGACCACCAAAAACACTAGAAGGTAGATTGCATAAGAATAAATAATGACAATTTCCAGAAGAAAAATGCTGTTGAAAAATAATTATAACATAACTATATTTGGAATTCGAATACCATTCTAAACAGTAAATCACGAGTGCTCACGCATGAGTCATTTATAAGTGTTGTATGGTCACCATTTAATTCGAATTCCATTAAGTATAGGACGGACGAATGGACGAATGGACGGATGGACGAACGGACGGACAAGGGTAAATTAATATGCCATGGGCATAATAAAAAAACCTCCAAGAAACAACCTCACATGCAATATAAGGTACCAAGCATATTACTAGTAAGAGATAATTAAAGTCCACATGAAGTATTGAACAATAAGTGAAACTAACACCAAAAGGTAAGCTACTTCGAAATGGCCCATCAAATAATGTATCCTTTCAGCATATGTACAGCAGATTGGACGAGCAGGCAGAGATGGAGTTCAAGCTGAAGCCATCATGTATTAAATAATTCAGATGTTGGCAGAAAGGAAATGACCAAAGAAATGCAAGAATATTGCAAAGATTCTGGGAAGTGTAAACGTACACTTTTAAATGGCTACTTTGGATTTGAAAATGGAAATGAAATTCAAGAAAATTGTTGTAGCATTTGTGATCCAGACATAGCAAACAAATGGGACTTCAAGCCAATTAAACCATTTCAGATCCGACAATTAATCAAGTCATCTTTGCAACTGTATGGATCTGCTGACACTACTGGACAAGTTAAAAATGAATTGACTGATGATGTTATAGACACATTAATATCCAAATTCGATCATTCATGCAATATTTCAATGCTTAGAAATGAAGTAGGTTTGAATATTTCAGCAGATGCTGTCTTAAGCATTTTGAAATCTATTGTACCAGAATAGGATGGGACATGTTATTACTTAGTATGTTCTGATGTCTGTACCAAACTCTAAACAAAAACAAATAAGCATTACGTCCAGATATTACGATTAATTTCTAACATGCTATTCAATTTTATAGTACTTCCTATGTAATATCAGTGAATTATCTCCCTTGAACATATAGATTTGTAATGGATTCTATGCAAATATTATCTCGTACAGGCAACCAAGTTTTGTTTTGCACTCCAGTGATATTAATGTAGCAATTTATGCTTAGTAGGAATCAATTATAAAATAGCTAGAAATTTCTACTCCTATCTTTCTGCGGTCAACACACAGATTCTACACAAATTAATGTTCCTTGAAGAGTTATTAGCCTTCTTTATAGTGCTTTCTACGTAAAAATTATATCAAAAGGCAAGTCGAAAAAAGGTACCAAAAGAAATACTGAAATACACATACTAAGAAAAATATATTTTTGTAATGTGCCCCCAGATTTTGATTCTTATATGGACTAATACTTAATTTTGTGCCGGGTAAAAGTATCTTGAGTTGCATTTATAATGTACTTTCTGTAGCCAAGGAACAGCAAGCTGAAGCATTTTGAAGGTCTGAACAAAATTGTTACCATTTTCAAAATTAAAGCGATGGTGTTCATGATTCATATTTTTGTGAAGACCTTATAACTACACCAACATGACCAAATAAAAAAAAGTTTTGCAACATTACAGACATAAACATGATAAATAAAATTACATCTTCATTCAGAGTTTATATTCTAAATATTTTTTTTGAATCTTTGAATCAGTTTTGAATTACAAAATTGGTATTAGCTTTAAATCTGATGATTTTTTCATGGTTCTTATGTTCGGTCATAAAAATTTGTGTCACAACAAAACAGCAAAAAGTGGGGATGGGGTTGAGGGCTGCTAATCATGATTTAACTTAATCTTGACT